>OZ038481.1:67649817-67959817 GCA_964036315.1 Acanthosepion esculentum | reverse complement strand
AACCACCATCCAGCTACGTTGTGATTTTTTTTATTCTGGAGTGTGGTCATCAGATCGTAGAAATCCAGAAGCTCCCCGTTGGTCCACCTGCGAGTTCGTTGGGTGAGAAACGGATTAACAGAAAAATAAATAAGTCGATTCGATTTTGAAAGGACAAAAGTTTTTTTATTATATATAAAAGCAAACACAAAAATAATTCTTTTTGCACAAGGTTGAATATGGTTGTATGTGAACAATAACCAAACAAACACAAATAATTACGGTAAGGAGAGATGTGGCCTTCGTTTTACTCATTTTTGGTCTGTTCTTAGCGCAACTAATACAATCTTCGATGTTCCCGTTCTCAGTAGTGGTAGTAAAGTAAAGCGGGTACATGCTAATGATATAAAGTTAGATGAATGGGAAGGAGCTAAGGAGAGCTGTAAGGAGGAAGGCAACCTTGGTTGAACCCGAAGAATTAGAGACTGATAGTGAAGAGGGAGAAGAGAAAATTATGATTGCTGGCTGGGGACTGGATTACTTTCTCAGGTAATTACGCAACTCGATAATCATAAGAAAAATGACAGAAAGGAATGTAAAAGTAAAAATGGACTCTTATCTCCATCTCATTGCAGATATGAACAGGAGTGGACCATTGGTATTGCTGGTGCTGATTTTGACAGTAAGTGCCTGGGAACATAGTACTATATTTAAAAAGACCAGTGAGGTGATCATAACTAGATCAAAATGGTTGATAACCCCATGAAGAGTTATTAGCTCATTTAGAAATGGAAATAGTGAAGCTCGATAGTGCTAGAACACAGGTAGACCAAGATCATCTACGGAATGAAGAGTACCACCGTATAATGTATCCTTTGGCCCAAGAGCCTCTGATACTTGATATACAATGGAAAGATATGTGTATATACCTGAAGGGTGTGCAGACTACAAAAAAGAACCATAGTACCTATTGCAGTGAAGACATTTAGGGTGTTATTTGGAACAATGTCAGAAGATTATGTAAGTGTGATTAGGAGAGAATTGAAAGATGTAGAAAGAACCAACAGGTATTGCAAAGTTTTAGAGAGGAAGTGTTCAATATAACAGGATCCCTAACGGCAGAACTGAGAGGATTAGAGGGGTTTTTACAGCAATATTTCCAGTTGTTGTCAATAACAAGTACAGTCCATCAGACCAGTCAGTCATTAACCTTATTACTAGAGCATGTGAGAGCTCAGTTCGATATGAAGTCTATGGGACACCTGTCACCGAGTATCATAACTCCAACTCGGTTAAGAGAAGTGTTTTTGAGAATACAGGCTAGATTACCTCATCACCTTAGGTTACCTGTAGATCCCACCGAGCAATTATGGGAATATTATTGTGCCCTAGGTTATGTCACTTTGTTGGAAGATAAGTTATTTGTACTGATATCAGTTCCACTGTTAGATAGGGATAGTACCTTCTAAATATATCAGGTAATAAACCTTCCTATTCCATATCCTAATACAAATCAAAAATTAGAAGCCGTTGCTACGTAGAAGCGGAATTTTTAGCCTTGAATTTGGCCAGAACAAAATTTATGTTGTTAACGGGTGACGAAGCAACTAGATATAAAGTTGATACTTTAGGCACTTGTGCATCTGCAAGTCGAATTTATGTGACTGGCAAACACGATCTGTTCATAATAGAATTTTTTAAGAAAAATAAAAGAGGGATTAAGGAGCGTTTATTTCGCCCGTGTTTGTGCGAAAAAAGTCAGTCAAAGTTTGGAGTTGGGTGAAGTGAGTTGACAAACAGTCTCGGCCACCGACAGTCACTCAGAGCGCTGCTGCTGCTACCGCCGCCATGACCTAGTCACCATAACAACATAGTTGCGGACCGGCCATCACGCAAAAGACTACTACCTCTACCGTCGCCGCTTTCACCGCCACCACGTACTGCTGCTGTAATGAGAAAGTGGAGTGGGAGTCGAGTCGGCCGGAGTCGATTCGAAGTAGCAGTCAACGAGTGAGAGAGAGATAGGTAGTGAGTTCGAAAGCGTCCGCCTGCTGTTGTGATAAGATTAATGCTTGCTGAGTGAATTAATTACGACCACTACTAAGAACAAAAAGAGTGAACCCGAAAGCTACTTCTCTCGTTTCAGAATTATTTGCAATATTTGTTTGTTTTTTCTGGACTTTATTGCTTATACACTACTTTCTTGTAATTCTTTTTGTACCAATTTCTTTCTTATATACATCTACATAATCTTTTCTTTGAACTCGAATCGGCTTGTTCATATTTGATTTTTTTCTGCTTGGCCCGATTCTCGCCCCAACGAACTTGCAAGGCAAACCAGCTGAATCTTCCGGGATCTACCATTATTGATCCCTCTCCAGGATAAAAAATCACAACGCGGCTGGAAAATGGAAGCAAATCGACATTGTGAAACGGAGACGTTTATTGAACCTGTAATAATGGATAAGTACAGGACCAACTGACGGTCTTGTAGAGTACATCGATCAAGTCGAGTCAGGATAGGTTTTGAACGTTAACCACGGTTGTTTGAAAATATAATTTGGTATTTGAAAACCAATAAAATTATTGAAAATCGATTAGGTATCGATAGAAAAATATAAATTTTAACAAGTTTCAAATGTTAAAAATTTTGGGCTTTACAAGTTTATAAAAAACATATATACGTTGAAAAACTAATTGTTTTGGCCAATTTCAAGTAGATTTTGAACGTTAAACACGGTTGTTTGAAAATAAATTTGGTATTTGAAAATATTAGAAAATCAACAAAATTATTGAAAATCCATTAGGTATCGATCTAAAAATAGTGATTCAACAATTTTCAATAGTTTACACAAAGTTATATTCAAAATGTTTTGTTTTACAAAGTTTTAAAAACATTGAAATTGTAGCTATGGTCACCCTTGAAATATTATTAATTATAGTAATATAGAATTTTGTCTATAGATGAGAAAAATAATCTGTGTTGAAGTTTGTGCCCAGAGAATCTCTGCTTCGTCAGAATTGTTTATATAAATTGTCAAAACAATAGTGTTTATATGAACTATGTAATACTAATTGAGAAGAAGAGACTGTTCATTTAATCGTGTAAGGGGAGAGGTCAGTAATTTATTTTAAGTTTACCAACGCCCAGTGTTTTTGTCGCTACCACCGTGTTTATGTAAGGCATGTTTGTGCAAAAACAAACAACCGAATTCGAACTTCATTGGAGTTGGGTGAAGTGAGTTGACAAGCAGTCGAAGAGAGAGAGAGAGAGGCAGGCAGGCAGAGGCAGGCAGTGGGGGTGAAAGCGTCTGCTTGCTGCTGTAATAAGGGATGAAGCGAACTCAAGTTATCTGCAGTATTGGCGCAATACTGCCGGTGAACCCTCTTTATCCTGATTGGGAAGTAATTACGGTTACTACTAAGAGGAAAAATGGTGAACCTGAAAACTACTTCACTCCTTTCAGAATTATTTGCAATATTTGTTTGTTTGTTTTTTTTCTTTGAATTTATTTCATATACATGACTTTATTCTTTTTATACAATTTCTTTATATGCATAAACTTTTCTTTTGAAGTCGAATCGACCTGTTCATATTTGATTTTTCTGCTTGGCCCGATTCTCGCCGCAACAAACTTACAGATAGACCAGCTGAATATTCCGGGATCTACGATTTGTTAATTGCTCTCTAAGATCAAAATAATCAAAACGTGGCTGGAAAGTGGAAACGAATCGACATTGTGAAACGAGATTTTGATTGAACCTGTAATATTAGACCAGGACATGACCGACGGTCGGTCTTGTAGAGTACATCGATAGGTGTTACAAAATATACATTGAAAAAGTGGTTGTTTGAAAATATAATTTGGTATGAAAAACATTAGAAAACGAATAAAATTAATGAAAATCGATTAGGTATCCATCTAAAAATACAGATTTTTAAAAGGTTGCAATAGTTTACACAAAGTTATATAAAAAATTTCGGATTTACAAAGTTTTGAAAAACATTGAAATATACGTTGAAAAATTAGTGGCTTTGGCTAATTTCGAGTACTTTTGAAAGTTAAACACCGCTCTTTGAAAATTTAATTTGGTATTTGAAAACATTAGAAAATCAATAAAATTCTTGAAAATCGATTATATATCGATCGAGAAATATAGATTTTCACAAGATTCAATAGTTTACACAAAGTTGTATTAAAAATATTTGGTTTTACAAAGTTTTGAAAAACATTGAAAAATACGTTGAAAAACTAGTTTAAACCAAATCCAAGTAGATTTTGAGCGTGAAACATGGTTGTTTGAAAATATAATTTTGTAATTGTAAACATTAGAAACCCAATAAAATTATTGAAAATAGATTAGGTATCGATCGAAAAATACTGATTGTAACATGTTTCTATAGTTTTCACTAAGTTATTTTAAAAATTTTTGACTTTTCAAATTTTGTAACATTTAAATATACGCTGAAAAACGAGTTTTGGTCAATTTCGAATAGATATTGAGCTTTAATCAGGGTTGTTTGGAAATAAAATTTGGTAGCTGAAAACATTAAAAAACCAGTAAATTAAATATCGGTCGAAAATTATTGATTTTAACATGATTCAATATTTTACACAAAAGTTATATTAAAAATTTTTAGTTTTAGAAAGTTTTGAAAAACATTGAAATATGCGTTGAAAAACTAGTTGTTTTGGCCAATTTCGAGTAGATTTTGAACGTTAAACAACGGGTGTTTGAAAACATAATTTGGTTTTCAAAACATTACAAAACCAATAAAATTATTGAAAATTGTTTAAGTATCGATCGAAAAACATTGATTTTAACAAGTTTCAATAGTTTACACAAAGTTACAGTAATAATTTTCGGTTTTTACAAAGTTTTCAAAAAGAATGAATTATAGGTTGAAAAACTAGTAGTTTTGGCCAATTTCGAGTAGATTGGGAACGTTAATCTCGGTTGTTTGAAAATACAATTTGGTATTTGAAAAGATTTGAAAACCAATTATTGAAAAATCGATTAGCTATCGATCAAAAATATTGATTTTAACAAGTTTCAATAGTTTACACAAAGTTATATGCAAAATGTTTGGTTTTATAAAGTTTTGAAATAAGTTGAAAAATTCCAAAAGTTTTGGCCAATTTCGAATAGATTTTGAATAATAATCGCGGTTGTTTGAAAATGTAATTTGATAATTGAAAGCATTAGAAAACCAATAAAATTATGGAAACTCGATTAGATATCAATCAAAAAATTATCATTTTAACAAGTTTCAATATTTACAAAAAGTTTAATTTAAATATTTTCGGTTTCACAAAGTTTGATAAACATAGAAATATACACTATTAATATTATTCGAACTATCGTCCTCATTTTTGTCGCCATATTTATTACAACGTTTCGGCCGTTGTACGCTCCAAGCCTTCTTCAGGTGGTTGGAATGTCGAACTGAACCCGTTATTTCGCTCACTGGAGTAGACTGTTCTAGTTCCACGTGCCATGTTTAATGGATGTCAGTTATCAGTTATCTCCTGTTAATTCCCCTCTCCAAGTTCTCCACCGCCTTAACCAGGTATTGAACTCACATTCTTTGGATCCTGTCACTGGATCTAACTAACGCCTTTATCCACTGTGCCATGTGTCTGGCGATCGGAACGAAAACATCATCATACTACCGGCGGACAAAGGCAATGCAACTGTAGTGATGGACAAATCAGATTATACAAGAAAGCTGGAAGACCTCATTAGCAATGGTAGCTACAGCAAAGTAAAAAAGGATCCTATAATAAAAACGGAACGCAAACTGTCACAGATACTCATCAAGAACAAGGATCACTTCGCACCTAAGACGTATAGGCAGTTATCGCAGCGCTACACCAAGCTACCTCACATATCCTATCCAACCAGATGGTGAGCTTGGACGTGGTGAGTTTGTTCACCAAGAGACAGATTGGCCTCTGACTCATCCCTAGAAGAATGGACCAGTATTCCAATAGATAATCTGTTGGAGATGTTGCCTTTTTGTACACAAACAACACACTTTGGAATGGGTTCACACATATATCGACAGGATGAGGGCTTAGCAATGGGCTCTCTATTATCACAAGCAATGGTAAATATATACACGAGGAAATGCTTTAAGGAAATGGCATTAGAATCATTATCTCTAAAGCCAACTCTATGGTTAAGGTACGTAGATGACACCTTCATACTCTGGCCACACCAGGAAGATGTTCAAGTTCTACTGGACCATGTGAACTCAATAAGACCTTTGATACAGTTCACGATGGAGAAAGAGAGTAACAACACACACCCATTCCTGGATGTTCTAATATCTCGAACAGAGCATGGGTTCAAGACATCCGTATACCGTAAACCGACATTCACCGAACAGTACCTCAATTTCAACTCCCACCATCCATACAGCGTGAAAAAATGGATTGTCAGACCAAAAGTCATAAGTGGCGACCCAGAGACATTAGATAAAGAATTGGTCAGTATAAGTAGTACCCTACAACGTAACAACTACTCTGGTTACATGACAGCAGCCCCTCAAAACTGGGATAGACGGGTACAAGAGGAGGACAACAACACTCAGAAAACAGTATGGCTGCCTTATATGAAGGGGTTACCAGAGAAAATACAAAGGATCTGCGGTTCATATAACATCAGGACAACCTTCAAAAGCTGATATCTCTCCCGAGTAAAATCCCCCATAGAGGAGAACGTGGCTAAAGACTGTGTGTACGCTATCCCATGAAGCTGCGGAAAGAAATATAAAGGGGAGACAGGTAAGGTAAAGCTTCAAGAACACCAGAAAGCTGTAACACGAGGGAAAGTGAAAAAATCTCTTCGTGGCTGGCCACATATGGAGAGAAAATGGAGATTTGTTCCTATCAATACATGTTAAAATATAACGATAGGGTGAAAAATAAGGATCAGTAAGGTTCTTTACTGACGTTAAGGGCCCAGCGATATCAATATCCGTCTGAGAGCGGCTGGAGTGTAATTCGAACGGTTGAACTTTACTTTTTGTATGTGCGGTTATTTTCGCCTGCTGGTACTGCTGGCATTCCTTACACCAAGTCTTTATCGACTTGGCCATTTCAGGCCAGTAATATCTTTCTTTTATGAGGTTCATAGAGGCTGATGTACCAGGATGTTATAAATTATATAGACTGTCAAATGCCGATTTTCTTAGATTTTGCGTGACAAAAGGCCGTGGAAAAGCTAATGACACGTCACATAGCACTACTTCGGTTTTGTTTACAGTATATGGTTTCAGACGATCACGGAAAATTTTCATTTCATCGTCAGTATTTTGGTGTGTCACTATTTCTTGTAGATCGCAAACATCAATATTGATTGCATTTGCTGGTCGTGATAAAGAGTCGGCTACATAATTTTGTGAGCCTTTTATGTAGGATATATCATTAACGTATTCACTAATGAAACTGAGGTGTTGTCTATCAGAATTTAATGAAGACTGGCTTTTAAAAGAACTGCAAAGTGGTTTATGGTCAGTCATTAATAACACATTTCTTCCTTCCACTAAGTGTTTAAAATGTAATACTGCTAGGTACGCAGCTAATAGTTCCTTGTCAAACGTGGAATATTTCTGTTGGGTTTGTGACAATTTTTTTAAAAAAGAATCCAAGAGGGATGGATTGGTTATCAATCATTTGATGAAGAGCTGCTCCTACATCATAATTCGAACTATCTGGCTGATAATTAATAGCCTTCGAGTCGGGAAAAGCTAGAGCGTTTACATTTATTAAACAGTTCTTTATATTTTTAAAAGATTCAGTCTCTTCCTTAGTTAGCATTATTGTCTTGGATTTTTGTTCGAGACGCATTCGCTCTGTCAGTGGTAATATTAATGTTGCTGAAATTTGGTACAAGTTTTCTATAAAAATTCACCATTCCGATAAATCTGCGTAAGGATTTAGAATCATTTGGTTGAGGAAATTTCGTAAGTTCATTTAGTTACTTTGTACTGGGTTTAAGTCCATCAGCTGAGATGTGAAATCCTAGAAATTCGAGCTTGGTAACAACAAATATACATTTTGAAAGAGAGATTTTAAAATCGTCAATGTAAGTGAATGTACATTTTAGTCACGAAAAATACTATCCATCATCCTTAGGAAGATGCGTTTCGTAAACCGAAATTGTACTCGTATAATCCAAAAGGTGTGGTTATCGCTGTTTTACATATGTCATCGGGGTGTACTGGTATTTAGTGATATGCTGACGACAGGTCGATTTTTGAGAAGACCTTTTTGTTGTGCAATTTAGATGATAGAGAATTTATGTTTGGTATTGGGTAACGATCAGGTTTTGTTATTGCATTTCGTAACCTGTAGTCACCTACAGGTCTGTCAGTACCGTCGGGTTTAGGTACCATATGTAGCGCTGCACTTCATTCCGATTTTGAAAAGGAAATTATTCCATTATTGCAAATCGATATGGTATAGATCAAAAAATATTGATTTTAACAGTTTACATAACATTATATTAATAATTTGGGGTTTTACAAACTTTTGAAAAGCATTGAACTTCGTGGAAAAAGGAGTTGATTTGACTACTTTTGAACGTTAAACACGTTTGTTTGGAAATTTAATTTACTATTTTAAAACATTAGAAAACCAATAAAATTATTGAACATCGAAAAATATTGTTTTTACAAATTTTAATAGTTTACACAAAGTCATATTAAAAATTTTGTGTTTTACAAAGTTTTGAATAACATTGAATTTTACGTGGATAAACTAGCTGATTTGGCCACTTTTTGAAAGTTAAAAGACGCTTGTTTGAAAATTTAATTTACTATTTTAAAACATTAGAAGACCAATGAAATTATTGATAATGGATGTGGTATCGATCGAAAAATATTGATTTTAACAATTTTCATCAGTTTATGCAAAGTTATATTAAAAATTTTGGGTTTTGCAAACTTGAAAAACATTGAATTTTACGTTGAAAGACGAGCTAATTTGGTTACTTTTTGAAAGATGTTATTATTTTTCAATAAATACATTAAAGGCAGACAGAAATTTGTCTGAATCTCCAATTTCTGAAGAAAAAACCATGAACTTGATACAAATATGTGAGATTTTAACATTGTCCAATGAGTACATTGAAAGATATTGAGAGAAATTTGTGTGAATCTCCAATTTCTCAATGTAAAAGTGTAAATCTTATAAAGATATAAGATTTTAAGAATTTTCATTAAATACATTAACAGACAGTAATTTGTCTGAATCTCCAATTTCTCAATGAAAAATCTAAATCTGGTATAAATATGAGAGATTTTCATATTTTTGAATAAATACATTAAGAGACAGAGATAAATTTGTCTGACTCTCCAATTTCTCACTAAGACAGTGTTAATCTGATATAAATATGATATTAACATTCTACTATAAATACATTAAAAGACAGAGAAATTTGCCTGAATCTTCAATTTCAATAAATAAATGGTAAATCTAATATAAGTATGAGAGATTTTAACATCTTTCGATAAACACATTAAGAGAGATAGATATTTGGATGAATCTCCAATTTTCCTATAAAAAATGCATAAACCTGATATAAATATGAAAGATTTTGACATTTTTCAGTCAATATATTAAATGACTGAGAGTAATGTTTCCGAATCTTCAATTTCTCAATAAAAATGGTAAATTAGATATAAATATGAGTGATTTTAACATTTTTCAATGAATAAATTAAAAGAGAGAGAGAGAAATTTTCTTAATCTCAAATTTCTCAATAAAAAATGTATTAATCTGTTATAAATATGAAAGATTTTAACATTTTCCAATTTCTCAATAAAAAAAAAAATAGAAATCTGATAGAAATATAACATTGTTCAAAGAATACATTAAAAGACAGAGAAATTTGCCTGAATCTCTAATTTCTCAAAAAAAATTTATATAAATATGAGAGATTTTAACATTTTTCAATGAATAAATTAAAAGAGAGAGAGAGAAATTTTCTTAATCTCAAATTTCTCAATAAAAAATGTATTAATCTGTTATAAATATGAAAGATTTTAACATTTTCCAATTTCTCAATAAAAAAAAAAATAGAAATCTGATAGAAATATAACATTGTTCAAAGAATACATTAAAAGACAGAGAAATTTGCCTGAATCTCTAATTTCTCAAAAAAAATTTATATAAATATGAGAGATTTTAACATTTTTCAATGAATAAATTAAAAGAGAGAGAGAGAAATTTTCTTAATCTCAAATTTCTCAATAAAAAATGTATTAATCTGTTATAAATATGAAAGATTTTAACATTTTCCAATTTCTCAATAAAAAAAAAAATAGAAATCTGATAGAAATATAACATTGTTCAAAGAATACATTAAAAGACAGAGAAATTTGCCTGAATCTCTAATTTCTCAAAAAAAATTTATATAAATATGAGAGATTTTAACATTTTTCAATGAATAAATTAAAAGAGAGAGAGAGAAATTTTCTTAATCTCAAATTTCTCAATAAAAAATGTATTAATCTGTTATAAATATGAAAGATTTTAACATTTTCCAATTTCTCAATAAAAAAAAAAATAGAAATCTGATAGAAATATAACATTGTTCAAAGAATACATTAAAAGACAGAGAAATTTGCCTGAATCTCTAATTTCTCAAAAAAAATTTATATAAATATGAGAGATTTTAACATTTTTCAATGAATAAATTAAAAGAGAGAGAGAGAAATTTTCTTAATCTCAAATTTCTCAATAAAAAATGTATTAATCTGTTATAAATATGAAAGATTTTAACATTTTCCAATTTCTCAATAAAAAAAAAAATAGAAATCTGATAGAAATATAACATTGTTCAAAGAATACATTAAAAGACAGAGAAATTTGCCTGAATCTCTAATTTCTCAAAAAAAATTTATATAAATATGAGAGATTTTAACATTTTTCAATGAATAAATTAAAAGAGAGAGAGAGAAATTTTCTTAATCTCAAATTTCTCAATAAAAAATGTATTAATCTGTTATAAATATGAAAGATTTTAACATTTTCCAATTTCTCAATAAAAAAAAAAATAGAAATCTGATAGAAATATAACATTGTTCAAAGAATACATTAAAAGACAGAGAAATTTGCCTGAATCTCTAATTTCTCAAAAAAAATTTATATAAATATGAGAGATTTTAACATTTTTCAATGAATAAATTAAAAGAGAGAGAGAGAAATTTTCTTAATCTCAAATTTCTCAATAAAAAATGTATTAATCTGTTATAAATATGAAAGATTTTAACATTTTCCAATTTCTCAATAAAAAAAAAAATAGAAATCTGATAGAAATATAACATTGTTCAAAGAATACATTAAAAGACAGAGAAATTTGCCTGAATCTCTAATTTCTCAAAAAAAATTTATATAAATATGAGAGATTTTAACATTGTTCAATGCATACATTAAGAGACAGAGAGAAATTTCTGTGAGTCTCTAATTTCTCAATAAATAATTATAAATCTTATATAATTATGAGAGATTGTAACATTTTTCAATAAATACATTAAATGACAGAGAACTGTTTCTGAATCTCCAATTTCTCAATAAATAAACATATATCTCATATAAATTTAATGTTTTTAATATTTTTCAATAAATACGTTAAAAGGCAGAGAGAAATTTGTCTGAATCTCCAGTTACTCAAGGAATAAAGGACAAATCTGATATAAATATTAGAGATTTTCAATTTTTTCAATAGACACATGAAAGGAATTTCTCTGAATCTCAATAAAAAAGGGTGAATCTGATATAAATATGAGGGATTTAATATTTTTCAATAAATAAATTAAAAGACATCTGATATAAATATTGGAGATTTTATCATTGTTCAATAAAGAAGAGAATTTTGTATGAAAATCTAATTTCTCAATAAAAAAACAGAAATGTGATATAAATATGAGAGATTTTAACATTTTTCAATAAATACTTTAAATGACAGAATGAAATTTGTCTGAATCTGCAATATCTCTGTAAAAAAAAGCCTAAATCTGATAAAAATATGAGATACAGTAAAATACAGAGAGATATTTATATGAATCTGCAATTTCTCATGTAAATCTGATAAAATATGAGAGATTTTAACATTTTTCAATAAATACATTAAAAGAGAGAAATTTGAATTTCTCAATAAAAATGATTCAATCTGATATAAATATGGGATATTTTAATCTTTTTAAATAAAAACAATAATAGACAGAGAAATATTTGTGTGAATCTCCAATTTCTCAAATAAATAAGTGTAAATCTGATAGAAATATGAAAGATCTTTTTCAATAATTACATTAAAAGACAGAGAGAGAGTTAGTGGGAATCTCCAATTTCCCAATAAAATAGGCATAAATCTGATAGAAATATGAGAGATTTTACATATTTCAATAAATACATTAAAAGACAGAGAAAAATTTGTGAATCTCCATTTTCTGAAAAAAAGGGTGAATCTGATATAAATGTGAGAGATTTTAACATTTTTCTATAAACAGATTAAATGATAGAGAGAAATTCGTTTGAGTCTCCAATTTCTCAAAAAAGCGTAAATCTTATATAAATATGGGTGATTTTAACATCTTTCAATAAATACATGAAAAGATAGAGAAAAATTTGTTTTCTAAGTAAAAAAGAAATCTGATAATAATCTTATAAATTTTAACATTTTTGTATAATAACTTTATGATTGTTTGATTTTACAATTTCTCAATAAGAAAATGATAAATCTTATATAAATATGTCAGATTTGAAATTTTTGTATAAAAACATTCAAAGACAATTTCTGAAAAAAGTTAAATGTTATAGTAAACATGATATTAAGATTTTTCTCTAAAAATATTGAAAGACACTGAGAAATTTGTCTGATTTTACAATTTCTCAATAAAAATAGGATAAATCTTATAGAAACCTTATAGATATTAAAATTTTTGAATAAAAACATTAAAAGACACTGAGAAATTTTTTCTGATTTTACAATTTCTCAAATAAAAATTTACAAACCTCACAGAAATATGACAGATTTTAACATTTTTCAATACAAACTTTAGAAGACAGAAAAAATTCTCTAACTTAACAATTTCTCACAATATATGGATAAATCTTATAAAAAATATAGAATTTTACATTTTTCAATAAAAATATTAAAAAACAGAAAGAAATTTGTCTGATTTTACAATTTCTCAATGGAAAAATGATAAATCTTATAGAAATGAGATTTTAACAGTTTTCCAATAAAAGATTAAGACCGAGAGACATTTGTCTGATTTTATAATTTCTCAATACAAAAATATATATCTGATATAAATATGACAGATTCTAACATTTTTCAATAAAAACTTTGAAAAACCGAAATTTGTCAGATTTTACAATTTCTCAATAAAAAAATGAATAAAGATTATAGAATATTATAGGTTTTAACATTTTGGAATAAAAACTTTAGAAGACAGAGAGAAATTTGTATAATTTTACAATTTCTATATATAAAAGGATAAATCTGATAGAAATATGACAGATTATAACATTTTTCAATAAAAACATTAAAATACTGAGAGAAATTTGTCTGATTTTAAAATTTCTCAATAAATATATGATAAAGCTTATATAAATATGACAGATTTTAATATTTTTTAATAAAAACATTAAAAGACAGGGTGAAATTTGACTGATTTTACAATTTCTAATAGAAAATGACAAATTTATAGAAATATATTAACTTTTTGAATACAAACATTTAAAATCTGAAAGAAATTTGTCTGATTTTACAATTCCTCAATAGAAAAATGATAAATCTTTTAGAAATAAGAGTTTAATATTTTTCAATATTTTTTTATTAAAAAATAAACTCTTATTTCTTAAGACGTAGAAATTTGTCTGATTTTACTCAGTTGTTTGAAAATATAATTTTGTATTTGAAAACATTAGAAAACCATTAAATTTACTGAAATTCGATTGATTGATCAAAAAAATATGATTTTAACAAGTTACAATATTTTCCACAAATGTATATTAAAAATTTTGTTTTTACAATTGAAAAACAATTGAAAATTGCATTGAAAAACTAGCTGTTTAGGTCAATTTCGAGTAGTATTTGAACTTTTAACACGGTTGTTTCAAAATATAATTTATTTTTCTGATTTTTCAATTTGTCAATAAAAAAGCATATATCTGATATAAATATGATATATTTTAACATTTTGCAATACAAACATTAAATGACAGTGAGAGATTTGTCTGATTTTATAATTTCTCAATATAAAAATGAAAAATGTTATATAAATATGACAGATTTTTTTTTAAGCATTTCACCCCAAGCAAGGCGGGGAGCCACTAGCACGCAACGGGTTACAGAGGATTTGGAGAGAGAGCAGATAGGAGTGATAAAGGAAAGGATGAGGATTACTATTCAAATGTAATGTCGATCGACATCTCCAGTTGCCTTAATCTATCCACTATCCTAGTGGATAGATTAAGGCAACTGGAGATGTCGATCGACATTACATTTGAATAGTTGGAGATTATAGCTATCAGGGAAACAGGAATAGGGAAGGGAGTATCAATCGAAAAAACTTACGGATTTACAAACTTCTGAAAAACAGAAAATTGCGTGGAAAAACTAGATGTTTACGCCAATTTTGCGTAGTTTTTAAACAAAGTTGTTTTAAAATATAATTTGGTATTTGAAAACATAAGAAACTATTGAAAAATATTGAAATCGGCTATTTAAAAAGTGTTTCATCATCATGAATAGTTATTTCAATCATTAAAGCCCACTTTTTACATTTTATTTAAATGGCTAAAACATTTATAAATGACACTAGAAGAAAAAAGTTCTTGTTGCTGGCGTGACACTGGCCCGTCCATGGTCAAATCCTGGTCGTCACGGCACCAATATATGACACTGAGCTGTCGGCCCGTAGTCAACTCCCAGTCGCGGCGCTAAACTAATATTTCTCCTACCGGCATTTTGGGGTTGACTCTTAGTCGCTCCACCAGCCTGTGTCCCGGTCGATCGGTGGTCGTCGCTACCCGGCGAAATCCTTTGGTCAGGGTACCAAATAAGATGGTCGGTCGATGCTAACGGCTTCACGCCAGCTGCAACCGGTTCGACACCAGCTCCGTCGTTCCCAGCTCACTTCTAATATCTGGTTACCGAAGTAACTGCTTCGATTTAACCTAGCCACGTTGTGATGTAGACGAGATCAATCAGACATCGGGCCGTAGTGTAAGATGAGTCTAACTGGAGGTGATATCGCACGAGTGTAAAGAAAAAAAAAGCAAATAAACCCCCAAGAGATTCAAGTATGTTGAAAGTAAGAAATTAACTTTTATCCGTCTGTTATATACAGGAGTGTGGATTTTTCTCCCAACCAGTTTTCTACGGAGTGTAACACTTTTACTCTTCTCCGGCAAGTTCTGGTCTTCTAAGTCAACTGATTTAGTTTTTAAGAGCTGGCTTAGCTTCTTTCTTCAGTATAACTTGATATTGGTAGGATAGGCGAAGTCAGAGGTCGTGGAATCTCTCGGTCATCTTCTGCGAGGTAACACTATTGTTCTTGCCACTCGAACTGCAACTCCAAAGGCTCTAACTGACGAACTGCTTACTGACGGTCCGAGGACGTTTGTTTATATGGATACCGACCAAAAACCGGTGCGGGGTCAGGCGCATTTTGGGTTTTTTGGTAATTCCCGATTTCTGACAAGAAACCTCTTTGTTGTCTGGCCAGGAAAATTGATTACTTCCCATTTTGGAAATTAATCACTTTCCATTCTGGGGGGATCGCTTCGTCCGTGAGGAGAGGCTACAGGAAAACTATCCTCCTAAACTCCCTAACTTCTCACATTGATACCTCATACCAAATCCTTTCAATGAGCGTTAATAATCTTCCCGTCTTTCTCATCAAAGTACCTCCGCCTATCACCATTGCTACCGTTCGAACAATGGTACCCCGGCCGTGCGGGCGTGGCTAAGCTGGCCTCATTAAAATTATAAACTAGAATTTTTTGTTTATAAAATTCTCGTTCCCACCGGCCAAAATTCTTACCACTTAAAATCTCTCAGATCTTTTGGTCACTCTGCGTCTTCTTAACCAGCACTTTTTACAAACTCCATCAATCAATTGTCGAAGTCTGCTATCTGGTCCCTTCATGAAATTAGCGTCTACGGGAACCCTTGCCTCCTTGAGAAAAAAAATAAATTGATAATAAATTTCTTTATCTCCAAATCGGCAATTCTTCCGAGATATTTTTCTCATGTCAAAATTTTATAATCGACACATGGCTACTTAACGTGTCGGTACTGAAGATGATATCTTGGAAAAATAAACAAGGGTAATTCTCTCTACTCCGTATCGACAGTATTTCGGAATATTTTCTCATGCCAAAACTTTTTAGAATTACCATATGGCCGTGCTTTGCCGGCACTTAAGATGATATCTTGTTCTCAGGTTTTTCGTTAATCAGTACTTTTACAAATATCATTAATCAATTGTCTAAAGCTCGCACATGGCCTTTTTGTGAGTCCACTGTTTACGCCATTTCTCGGTGTTTTGAGAAAAGTAACTCGATCTTATTTTTAACGTAAAAAATAAAAATCTCGGGCTATCTTCTTTTCCGTTCTCAGTATTTTCTTCTGTAATTTTTATGGTTAATTAGTTAATTAATTACTATAGCTAAATAGTGTCACAGCTGGTTTGGAAATGTTTCGTATCTTTGTAATGTTGCTTGAAAATTTCGTACGTACGTTCATGTGTGCGTGTGTGAATGTTTCCATAAGCGTCTAACTGCACATGGTCAAGACGCGAATCCTTTAAGGCGAATGAAATCAAGAAAGAAGAGAAGAGAAAGAACAAACTCGTGTCTGATATTTATGATTAATGTAACCACGTGACAGATCCTAGGAAAAGAGCGGGAAAACTTGACTTGGTCACGCACTGGAAAAAGAATTGTACGTAGGCGGATTGCAACGCCTACTTGTGTGTTTATTGACCAATTAGACGCTGAGGTGCCCTGGAAATATGCATGAATCTGGGCAAGCTCTTTGATTCTCTTTTTGCACAGATTTGTACAAAGTTCAACACTGATAAGAAAGTGGTAGCGGGATGCTAAACGTATAATTGTGGAATCAAAATAAGAAGTTTTTCTTTGCTACCCAGGCAAATGATTCTGTACTGGATGAATTTGATTACACCGATTCTGAATCTCTCCTCAGAATTGACTTATAGCATACCATGTCTTTTGGATGTTTATTGTATATTTATATTTTATATATATTATTGTATATTTATATTATATATATATTAACTTAATATATTTGCATCCACTTGATATGGTGGCATTTATGTTAGTTGTCCTGAAGCTTCTTGAAAAACTGAAAATTATGCTGATGTATGCTAACAACATATCAAAGAATAGGGATTCAAGATGTTTTTTTTAAATGCACCTCTTGTATTTTCGTTTGTTTTGTTCCAACAGATCTTGGTGTGATATAGTGACATAATTGATAGTGGTGTGGATATATAGTGACTGTGATATAGTGACATCATTGATTACTGGTGTGGAGTTAACACCCACTTACTTTACTAATAAAAACCATCGCCAGTGGAAACCTCCTAAACCTATAAACTGTAATATCTTCTCTCACTCTCTTTTTCCTTTTTTTCGCTTACACGAAAGATGTAAGTCGAACGTTGATAATGCATTTCTCTTCTTCATACGAACGCACGTACACACACATGCGTGTGCACATTTTACTTCATTTTCTCTAGGAATTCTACACACATTTTCACACATAAGCAATTCACTAGTTTAAATGTTTTCTTCATTCATATTAATTGTTTTGTAATATGCAACAATTTCCTATTGGCTGTGTATACCTTTTTCCTGTTGATACATACATTATCGTTTGTTTGTATATACATTGCTTTTAGTTTCTTTTATTTTATTATCAGATCTCATATACTGAATCCGACATTTTTGTTGTGGGATATACACGTTTCTCAACTCAAACACCAAATACCGCCTACAACACTGGAACTGGAAGTTCCTTTCTAATAAAGATAGCGCAGACACGCTATGTATGAATCAGTAGATTTCAAACAGCCTCTCGTGCGTGCTAGAACCGTTTAACTGGTCTCCGTATTTTATTGGGGTATCCCTAACGTGTCTCTGTTGCATTAGCCTTTCACGAACTGTAAGATAATACATTTTGGCGCCGAGGATAACATGACAGGGACGAGTTTTATTGAAAAAACAAAAAAGGAATTTGACAAAATGGCAAACCTACCCACAATTCCACCATTCGCAGTATACAACAACGAACACACTACAAGAACGAGGTGGCACAAATAGATTTGAGAATCTATGTGCGTTAGACATTATTAAAAAAACTTTTTTTCACTCTACGTAAATTTCGGCTCTCGGTAGTTTAGGGGAAAGGATGAAGGTAATAAAATAATTACTGAAACCTGAACCTTGCCACCCTGCGTGCAATATTCCTTGAACTAAATGTGGAATGGGTCAATTGAAGGTGAAGGAAAGGGAAAGAAAAACAGAAGTGTTTTTTCTGCTACAGTAAATTGCTTTGATAAACGTGATTTTTTAACCAATGGCTACTCGAGATGGTTGAAATCTGAAATTCATCTGTTGACCACCATAAGTTTTCGAGTAACTCAGAGCCGACCTTTTGCTATAAAAATCCCTGCAATACGATCATCAGGAGTCGGAAGACGCAATGCTGTGAGTGGGAGACACGGCATCTTCCAAAATATCTGAAAATCTGACCGAGCATAGACTCAAAGAACTGTGAAACCTACTCCTCAACGAACTCTTGACCACCAAACTGTCGTTATCATGACAGAATTAAGTCTTATCTTCACCCCGACTATTGTAACAAAATAGTTGTTTGCCTAACAGAGGACAAGTACTGTTCTCAAAACAACGCTCTACTTTGAAGATTGAGAAGGCTTGAACGGATTCTGTCACGAACTTCGACAACTCACATCAAATCACAAGAACTATTAAGAATATTCACATTTTATACCTTTTGAACAGGGTTCGTCCTCACTGAAACCCTTTTTATTGTATTCTCTTCTTTGTCATGTGCATTTTCTTTTTGTGTACGCTGGTGATATTTCACGTTATTTCATTGATTTGGATTGTAAACTTGATCTTTTTCTCACATTGAGCTTTATATTAGAAAAAATAAGATACTTGCCGAGAAATGTTATTATCTCCCTTTTCCAGGTGCACAAACCACCAAATTTGTGCATCACTAATATTTAGTAAACTTTTATTTTATTTTAATAAAATTGTTTTGGTTTTATATTTCATTAACTATCTCTTGTCATTTTTTACAGTTGACGGTTGATCGCCACTCTCCCCAGTCTCTTTTGACCGAAGCCATCATAGTTTGTTTTTTCCCTATTTTTCATAACATAGCTTTACAGAAGAGGAAAATGGAATTGGTTCGAGACAACTCATAAAAGGCGTAGAGTTGCCAGCGGAATATGAAAGAATCTCATGGTGTATTTCACTCAAAACAAAAATATTTCCTAGGAAATATTCGAATTTCAACAGAACTTGCAACGCCCAGAAGACATTAGTGGATGCATAGTACACCAGACGAAAGGGAAATTATCACACAGATCATTCTCCCATGATTAGAAGGAAATCTCTGCAAGAAAACTTCACTCTAAAACGGCTTCTAGACGAAGCAAGAGCCATGAAAATCACAGACGCCAGAGAGAAAGAAAGGCTGCCCAAGGTAGCAGCAGTTAACAAAGGGAGAAAAACTGATGTGGTCAACCTCAATATCGCTACTTATTTCAGCGTGACTCGAACAAGTTTCCTAATAACACAGACCCATACTTCTTGTCTAGTGAAAGGAGAAAAATGCAACAAATGTCACAAGCTGAATCATTTTGCGAGAGTTTATCGGTCAGCCAGGAAAACTAAAAAGCTAAAGCAAATTTCCTCAAACGTTTCCTTGGGAGAGAGAAAGAGCGGTGGGAAAAGTAGGAATGTTTTACCCTTCTAGTGACGAGTATATCTTTTTGGTCCGTGACACACTTGCGCCCACAACAAAAGCTCCGGTGTTGAAATTTTATTTTGGCACACTTCGTTATATTCCTGTCTCTTTCTTCTCCCTTTCTTTCTCTCTCTCTCTCTCCTTCTCTCTATATGTTGTTCCTCTCCCTTTCAATGAATATGTCACGTGATCGGATATTGTCTCCTGATTGGTCCTGATGACAGTTCCCGCCTTGCCAGAAGAAATTCAAAGTGGAAAGTAAGTGGGAGATTCGCGACGACAGTGAAAGGACGAGCTATCTTCTCCTCCGTCGAAATAAGACGTTAAAGTTGTCCAGCAAGTCGACTAAGACAAAGACAGAATTAGTCGCAAGTATTCAAGTTGCGAGGAGAGAAAAAATTCGCCTAAAAGCTAGGCGTGTTTAGTTATAGTCTCCGTGTGAAGACAGACGTAGCGCAGGATTCTCCCAGGACTGTTTATTTATCCTAAGTACTGGATAAATGGAATTTTGAGGACACTCTCTATAATTGAAAGGATTGGTAGATACCTTGCGCGGTAGAATAAACCAACAAGGTAGAATTTATCTGCGGCTAAAGAAAAAGGACATTTGGTTCATCTAACCTCTGAATATTGCTACACGTGGGAAGGAGGCAGCCATTTTGAAGTGTTTTGTGACGAGCTACTCGAACTACCAAAAGAAGGGAAATAGACCAATTTTGTCCCTAGCCAAAGGACTGTTATCTACAATATTCGAATGTAAGGGAGTTAACCCTTTCCCTTTCTTTTCCCCTTTACTCGACAAAAAAGAAACTCTTGACTCTTCTTTCTTTCTCTATTTTCTCTCTAACTCTTTCTTTGTTACCTACATAAGATTGAATTCTTATGAGCTAAGAGGACTTTTTTAGCAGTGCAGTTGTGAACTTCCCTTTTTTTTTTCTCATCTTTTTTTTTATACTTCTTGTTTCTCTCTAATAAAGTTGAATTATCTATATAGGCCTTTCTTCTTTCATCTCCTTTGTTTGTTGTTTTCCTTTTCTGTTTTCTTTCTTTCTCTGGTAACGTTGACGAGAAGACACCTTCGTTGGAAAAAGCGATAAAATCTTCTCACCGATAGTGACGGTTCACATAAATGACACACCGACTACTTTTCTAATTGATACTGGTGCCAGATTGAACATTCTAGCTGGAAAAACTACGACAACATGCGTAGCAAACCAGAACTTTAAAAAAATTCAGTCAGAATTTATGCATATGGATCCGCACGGACCCTCCCCGTTCGTAGATTCTTCAAAGTAGAGATCCGGTTTCAACACGCGAGAATAAAATTCACATTTATACGACGAGGACGTCACTATCTCCGGTTCCCATACCAGATCACAAAACTTGTTAACACTGCTCAGGCACTAACTGCTTCTCTTATTTTCTTTTCACAGTAATATATCAAACCAGATCCCTTCGCTATTTAATGGCAAAATGAGGAAGATTTTCGAAATCAAGGTCAGGTGCCGTTCGACCAGTAAAACAGCGCCAATGATGCATATCATTTCATGTTCGGAAAAATGTAGAGGCGGAGAAAAAGTGACTAGAGTAATAAAAAAATCGTTAATAGGACCTCTGCATACCATCAACACGAACTAGAAGAAACGTGTTGGTTCACTATGCATGCAGGATTATTAGCTATAAGAGGCTACTATTTGGTGTCAATGCAGCATCCGAAATCTTCCAGAAAGCGATCTCGAATCTACAGGGGTAAAGAACATCTCTGATCACGGGTAAAACCAATAGACACACAATGGCCTCAAGGAATTTGGAATTAAAAAAAAAACTCACGTTCCTTGGTCATATTTTTAGCAAAAAGTTAGTTGCGTCCGATCCCCGAAAGATCCAGAGAATCGTTCACCAGAGACATCCGGTAAATCTACTCATTCTTCGATTTGTCTCCCGATTTATCCTACATTACGCTACCATCAATGAACCGCTTCAACAGCTCATAAAGAAGGATATACTCTGGAAATCATCTTAAGTCGAGCAGAAAGCCATTACTAAACTAAAAAAGATATTTGAGTGGAGTCAGTACAGGGTGTGGCGGGTATTTGAGGACATTTTATGGATTAGTAAAAAAACTTGCTGAACAAATGAATATAATTATATTTGATTACAAACACGTAAACATGAAATTTAGCTAACTATTATTTAATTTTATTCAATAAAACCATTACTAGCATCAATAATTGCTTCTACACGAGGTTGAAATCGGCTGCAAGTTCTGATTAATTGGTCTTTATTTATGTCTGACATTACTCGAACTATTGCAGCTTTAAGAGAGTCTTTGGTATTATGAGGCTGTTTATTAACCTCCTTCTCAACAACGCTCCACAAGGATCGACTAGTGGATTGAGATCTGGAGAGTTAGGAGGCCAAATGTTGGGTGTGATGTGGTCGTACAAATGGTCAGACATCCATTCTTGTATTCGTAGAGCATTGTGGGATGGAGCCGAGTCTTGCTGGAATATATGCTTGACAACTGTTTGTAGAACATCAATGTAAGCAACAGCATTTACTCTAAGATCTTGTGGAAAAAGGTGTGGTGGCATAACATGTCCTTCATTGCTAACAACACCCAATACCATAACACTTGAAGGAAATTTGGTGCGCATCACTCTTGGCACCTCAGAAGGATCTGAACAAAGCCATCTGTCATTTCTCCGGTTAAGTTTTCGATCTTGATCAAAATTTTTCTCATCTGAGTTTGTTTAAAAGCATCTTGGATCTGTTTAAACGGTTTTCTTTTGTTTTATTTTTTTTTTCAGACATAAATTGACCCCTCTTTATCACGTAGGATTTGTATCGAATGTCTTCATGAACACTCATTCTGATTGTTTTTTCAGACACATGCAGCTTTTTGGCAATTAACCTAATTGATTCTGGACTTTCTGAATAAATTCGGATGTTCTCACTTTATCAGGACGTGCAGAATGTCTTTTACGTTTTGATACAGACATTGGGGAAATGTCAGCGTCTTCTTACTCTTTTCGTATTTTGTGCACAATCGATCTTGCAACTCTGATGAAACGTGCAATATCCAAATCGCTATGATCAGCCTTTAATGCCACAATCACAGCATGCCTTTTCATTTCATTTATTGTCATAGGGTTTGTCATTCTTGATTTCTGAAAATAAAAGCATTAGAAGTTAGTGAGAAGCAGCATTAATCTTAAATCTGTATGTCCTCAAATACCAGCCGCACCCTGTATTATGGCATACTTCAAACATAATTAACAGACAGACATCATTATAAACGCGAATCCTGTATGAATGGGTGCTACGCTTGCTCAAGAAGACAAAGTCATTTGCTATGCAAGCAGGACATTCACGGAGGTAGAACAACACTATTCTCAAACTGAGAGGGAAATGTTAATGATAGTATATGCTGTTGAGCATTTCCATCTCTACCTGTTTGGGTTTCTAGTTGTCACCGTTGTAACCGCTAAAGTAATAGCCAGCCCTTCGACATTTCCTCAATTCTTCTGTCATGCGTGTGTCTGTGTTTTCGCTCAGGCTACCGAAATGCGGGTGTCTCTCGTGTCTGATGTCTGCTCCTCGCTCAGGAAATATGATCACCAAACGAAATGCGCACTGGCTTTATATATGGAAACCTTTCTCTACCTAGTCACGACCCATAAAACGACAATTCACAATGCCTAATTTCATTCTCTGTATATACCCGTAAATTTACCAGCTGGCCTTATCATTGGCGAAAGATTCTTCACCAGAAATTCAAAATAATGAGAATTATAAAAATTTCAGACAATTGACGCAGAGCATTGCACACCTTAATCTTTGTCGATTTTACTAATTGACCATATGGCATTTCCTTTGTATATTCAAATTCTTCCTACATATCTTTCTGAAATATAATTGGATTTTTGGGGCGATCAATGTAAATAAATCCTAAATCTTGGAACTTAACACAAGAAAAATGTATTGTCTCTTTGTCTAAAATAATGTAGACCATTATTTTCTGTGATCACACACATTTTCTGCAGATAGCATAGGGTTATATAGGAATAAAGTATCGCTACCGTAACTGGAGTTTGAACATAATTCGCCAGAGAGCAAACACAGGCGATCCCATTTCTAATAGGTAGACCACATGATGGTAAAGGAAATGTATATATGTGATTAACGTGGTGTCTAATTGATCACTCTTTCTATTCTATCCTCTATTACTATACGGATCGCTATTCTCTTCTCTACACTATTCTCTATACTGATCACTATTCGGTGGTTACTTTTCGAGCGAGTATTAATGAGCAAGTACTATTCGTGCGAGTGTTATTCAAAGGCTTTTGACACCAGTATTGTTCAAGGGCGTTACTATAGTTGTATCTGCGATTACAAAGTCTCTACTACAACGGGCATTATGAAAGTGACAACGAGTATTCGTTGACATTACAAAAGTGGCAACGAGTGTTTGTTGACATCACAAAAGTGGCGAGAAGGATTCGCAAGGGTTCCTTGAACTTACACGTAGTAAAAATTAATCTGAAAAATATTCAGCAGAGTACAGCAAAATGGAAGAACTAAAAGCTATCATGGTTTAAATGTTGGCGCTACAAATGCAACAACAAAAACAACAGTTGCAACAACAAAAACTACAAGAACAACAAAGACAGCAACATGAACAACAATTACAATTACAACTATAACAACAGATGTTTTTTGAGTTGTTTACCAAAACGATGGAAGGAAAAACTTCAGATTCATCCACTCCGGATGCTATTGCAAATTCAATTAGCGATTTGTGTACAATCCAAATGAAAAGATAACTTTTCCAGCTTATTATAGAAGATATGAATGGATCTTTAAAAGGTATTGTTCACACTGGAATGATGAAAAGAAAGTTCAGTTATAATTAAGAAAATTGTCCCTCGCTGAACATGAAAAATATATTTTTGCCGAAAAAACCTGTGGATGTCTGATATTAAAGTCAAAAGATGAAAATAATTTACCTTGGCTCTAAACAAGATTTTTTTAACTCTAATCATCCTCTCCCAAAAGCTTCCAATCCAAGGGGAATATTATGGTATTTTTATATTTGATGACAGAATTTGTGTATGCATTACTGAACTCGGTGCTGTCGATATGATGTTTAATTATGTCTCCACCCAAGGCCGCATTGATGGAACGTGCATTATCACTGTATATGTGACTAGGTACACCATAAATATTGCAAAATCGAATCAAGGCTTGGATGAAAGCCGGTGTGCTCATATCGGGCACAAGCTTAATGTTCACACATTCATACATGTAAATATTAATAAGTACATTTTGTGAGATTTTCCTTCTCTTTGTACACATATAATAATAAAATCAATACCTGTATGTTGGAAGGGATTTACCAATTTAACTCTGTGTTTCGATAAGTTCGTTAACTTGGGATACTTAAATGCAAGATTAAATCTTTTACACGTGTAGCACTTGGATATTACTGATTTCACAGATTTCCTGGCTTGGGGAACCTAATATCCTGATAGTCTCAACTTGATCACAGTCGTGCCAGTACCTAGATGCTTACACCTGAGGTGGCTATCATTTATAATCAATCTTGTGAGGGGGTGGTGTTTGACAATTAAAATTGGATAAAGCAAATCATATCTTGTTGCATTGGCGATTCTACTGTCAACTCTCAAAATACCTTCCGTATCAATAAAAAACATTAAGATTTTTTACCAGTAAAGGAATTTCTTGGTTATTAGAATCCTTTAAGTAGGCAATTTCTTTGTTAAATGCTTGTAATTGCATAATCTTTATTAGGTACATTTTAGCAGATTGTTTGGGGTCAGGTGGATCCTTTATACGTTTGCACCTGTTTATGAATATGAAGGCAATTACTTATTGAAATCTGAGAACCTATCAAAGGGAATTAGTGGTTCATTAACGACTTCAACCAATATATTATGTAAAATCTTTGCCACATGGCATTTGTTCTCCTGGCTTAAACAACTTAAACTGTTTGGCCATTTTTCTGGTTCTTCAGTCCATTAGTCCAGATTCTGATTAAATCTTTCAAGAGTGATGCCTCAAGAAAGAAGATCAGCCGGGTTGCTGGCAGAGGAAACGTACTTGTAATGGATATCTACCATGAATTTTAGATTCAACTGTTCCCTCATTCCTTTAATGTCCTTTAACCTGTTCCTGGTGTACAGACTTTTTGCCTTGATTTTTTTCAGTGAGTATCCATGATAGCACTACTTGTACATCTACTGAAATACAGACGCTCTCAATTATGATGTTAGAGTAGGCGGTTCATATTGTTGGCAGTGCTCTGAATGCAGAATGCACGACAAGCAACTCCATTGTGAGTAATGTTTTGGATTTGATAGGTGTTACTTCAACCTTAAAAAATATAATATGTGATTTTCCATTCTGCACTCCATAAACAACAAAGCCACATGCTTGCACAAACCAGTAAGATCCTCGGACAAATCTGACCAGCAGTCCTTTATGTCAGCAGCTATCTCCTCATCCTAGCCCAGTTTAAGGGACCACGATCTTCGTAGTAACAACTTGGCTCGAATTGTAACAGGTGCACAAAGTGAAAAGGGGTCAAATATATATATCTCTTTGTACATATGTTCTTTTTGACTGAGGTATTTGTAAATCTTATGGTATCCAAGATGGGATGGTATTTATACCCTAAAACCTTTTCATATTCGCTGCCATGTTGTACGATTCTACCGTCTTCAGTCATGAGAGATTTTAGTGGTTCACAATTAGAGTTGCACGACCTTAAGTGAAAATTTCCCTTTTGCAATCGAGGTATAGGTTTCTTATACAAGCTGACTATTTCCTAGGAGGAAATAGTCATACTGTTGTGGAGTTATTTCCACAATAGAACTTGTAATCGGACTAAATACGTCCTAAACGGGGTAAACGTACAGAAACGTTATGAACTTGTAATAAAGTGTTACGCAGAGTAATCGAGTTGTAGTCGTTGATAACTTCTCTTCTCTCGACTACCTACTGACTCCTACTTATAATAGGTGGGGGAGTATATTCTCTAGACCAGGTGTCTTTCACTATAACACCCCCTTCCTAAAACTTTACTCCGTAGGTGTAAAAAGTTTTAAATTTTTATTTTTTTAATTTTTTTTTTTATAGAAAAAAGGAGAAGAAAAATAACAAAACAAAACTTCATTTTTTTAGCAACATCGTAGCGTATCTCCTACGTTTTGGATCCATTTTTAAATGGTCAGTTGCCTTTCTTTTTCTCTTGGATCGGCGGACCTCAGGTAACATCGTTGCTGGTGTTGGAAGATCAAACGTATCAAAAATCACCTCCATAGGTGCATCTTCAACTGGAGCGCTGTCAACCACGTCTGAAGAGCGTCGTCTGATCTGGTTAATGTGCCGTCTGCACGTAAATTTTTCACCTTTCACGAAGTACATCATGTTGCCAATCCGCTTTTCTATTTTTCCACACTCCCAGAATGATTTATTCTGTTTATATGCCTTAAAGTATACTTTTTCACCAGGATTGTATTTCTTTACTTGAATAAATTTTTCTGTACCTGGCTTTGTCTTTTTTGGTAATAACTTGTCGAAGACAGATCTTACCCGACGTGCAAACATCACCTCGGCTGGTGATTGTGACAGATGGTGTTGCGTTATTTGGGGTAAGTCTGTATACCTGTAGAAACTTCTGTAGGGCTTCATCTGCAGGTATTTCCCTAGCTTTCTTTAAAGCTCTTTTAAGGGTGTCGACAAATTTTTCCGCTAACCCGTTAGATCTTGGGTGATATGGAGCTGTGGTAATGTGTTCGACATTATATTCCTTACAGAAATCTTTAAACTGTTTCGACGTAAATTGACTTCCGTTGTCCGTCACAATTGTGTCTACAACACCAAACCTTGCGAACAATTCCAGCAGGAAGTTTTCCGTACTTTGCGTCGTCGGATTTCTTATCCTTTGTATCTCAGGCCATTTTGAGAAACTATCCACTACTATGATGTAATGGTATCCATTCAGTGGACCTGCAAAATCCACATGCAACCTAGACCATGGTAGGTCTGTTTTTGGCCAGGGATTAAATTTTACAGGTGGTGCCTTTGCAGCCAAAGCACAGCCTTTACAATGCTTATTCACATTGGCTGCGTACGTTATATAGTCATGTTCGTCATCTTTAATCAAATTTAAACACTTCCACCTCTTGTGGAACAAAGATGTCTTTTGACTAAATAACTCGATTAATATGTTTACCGCCTCGGTAAATGTTAAGTCATTAGTTTTTTTTCGGTAAAATGTAGTTTACCAATTTGTTATGCTCAGCAGTTCCTAATTTACTTAAAATAAGCCTAACCTTCTTTCCTTCAGACCACAAATAGCAGTCCTCGTTATATACGTCCGTATATTTTTTATAATATTCTTGAATAGTTACCTCTTCATCTGGACTGTACGTAAATATTTCAATAGAATTCCATATTGTATTCTCTGGGAAGGAATCATTTTGTAGACTTTTCTCTTTCCTGTTCTCGGTTATTTCCAGAATTTTGCTTTGAAACTCCTCATGCATCTGTTCCATTTTTTGTTGGAATTGCATCTGTCTATTGAAAGTTTTCCTACTGTAACTGCATCTGGAATGTATTCTGTTGTTCTAATATTTTAGTTTGTTGTTCCAATTGGAACTTTAAAAAATCCTGGAGTAGACTTTTGCATTCCTCCATTTTGTTTTTCAAAGTGTAAATCCGAGACTTTGTCGCCCACGTTATTTGTGGCGAACAAAATTTTTCTTCCTCCCTATGAGTGCGAATTTCGTCGTCAAAACCACTGTGGCGAACGAACTTTTTATTCTTCCTTATGAGAGCAAATCTTCGCTGCCAAAAGTTGTATTAGTGAACGAATTTTTTTTCCCTCTGTATGAGTACGAATCGTCGTCAAAAGTTGTCTTGACTAACGATTTTTTTTTCAAACTGTATGAGTTCGAATCTTTTGTCGCCAAAAGTTGTTGTGGAGATATTTCCACAACAGAACTTGTAATCGGACTAAATGCGTCCTAAATGGGGTAAACGTACAGAAACGTTAGGAACTTGTTATAAAGTGTTACGCAGAGTAATCGAGTTGTGGTCGTTGATAACTTCTCTTCTCTCGACTACCTACTGACTCCTACTTATAATAGGTGGGAGAGTCTATTCTCTAGACCAGGTGTCTTTCACTATAACACATACGTAAGTTGTTAACAAAATCTCCCTTTAACATCTCAGTACATGCATCTTTTGGAAATTTACTTATTTGTTATGAAAACACTCCCATGAGTGCTCAGGATCGCCTCGTCAGTGATGTTATGACTTGGAGTCATGGCAAGTTTCGGGTCTTCCAACATCATACTTGCTCGCCCAAGAGACCCTACCGAAACAGTACTATTCCGGCAGGCGATCCTGAAACAAACAAAAAAAAAAAAAATACGCGAATCACGCAACAAATGGACTCCGCCAATAAAAACCACTGCTGTCCAATCACCACCGACTTACGTCACTTCCTCCTCAGCTAAGACGATACAAAAAAAGACTCGACGGCCAGCTCGTCTTTTTCCTTCGTCTTAGTTTGACCACGCGGATCGTCCTTCATCTTCAACGAACAGTCTGACATAACAGGTAAGTAAAAACAAGAAAAGTTTCCTTTCATATGAAATGTTACATTACCCTCCCCCCCAAAAAAAAGACCACGTTCATAGGTCATAGGAATTATGATCGCTAATTGCTTTCTTTTCCCACCACTCCCATTTCTTCCTTCCCTCCTTGCCCCCCTCTCCCCTCCCAACTAAGAATGCAGAAAAAAAACAAAAAAAAAAACAACACAGTTAGGACTACCAAGGTGACATTGTTGAAAAAAATACTTTAAAAGAGAAAATTAAAACAAAATATAAACGGACCATCCCCCAAATAGCGACTTAGGTCATCCCTCTACGTATCTCTTTTCCTCCCAACTGCCCCTCAACGCCCACCAATCCCCGTCGTAGAGCTCCATGGAACAGATCTTTTTATCCATAGCCATTTCGAGGCTTTTTCTGCAGCTTCTGATAGGTCCCTGATTGCCTTTCTCTTTTTTATTCCCCTGACTCCAGGCCGACTTAGAGCACTGCATACAGATCTTCCTGCAAAACCTCGGCATCCGATTTCAACTGGGAGGCAGGTCGTCCGCCATTTGTTAGCTCTGCATCTCTCAACTAGCTCCTGGTATTTCTCCAGCTTTCTTTCAAAGGCTTCTTCCAAATTCTCCTCCCAAGGCACTGTAAGTTCGAGCATTATGACCTGTCTGGAGACAGTCGACCAGACCAATAAATCCGGGCGCAGGGACGATGTCGTGATCTGCACCGAGATATTCAATTGGTTCCCCAGGTCTACTCTTAACTGCCAATCTCGGGCTGATGCGAGCATGCAGGTTGACGACATACGCACTGTGGAAGATTTTTCCCCGGCCTTGATGAAACAGATCGGCTTCGTTTCGGGCTTACAACTGCAATCGCTAATTGCTGTGGCGACTATCTCGGCTAATTTCTTTAGTACCTGGTCATGTCTCCACCGGTGCCTCCCTTCACCAAGTGCTTTAGGGCAAGCGCTCAAGATATGTTTCAGCGTACTTTTCCTGGAATAGAGTAGGCATGATGGTGACTCGCTCATCCCCCAAATATGCAAGTTTGCAGGACTCGGTAGTACATCGTACACGGATTGCACAAGGAATTTAATGCGACTGGCGTCGGAGTGCCAGATCTCCGACCAACTTATTTTCCGCCGTAAAAAACTCTCCCATCGTGTCCATGCACCCTGCTGGCTTAATCCCACCATCTTGCATAATCTTTTTTCCTCAACGTTGGCACGTACTTCCTCTTGAATAAGTCGTCGTTTCTCTTTATCTCTAGCCTTCTCGATTCGGTTACAAGAAAAGTAGCCCAAGCCTGCATGACCTGATGCCACAGTCCCCATGAGAGCCTTCTGTCTCAAACGCTCCTCCGCAATACCCAGTTCGCTCTCTGCACTCCATTTCCTTCCATTGCGGACTTTTATGCCTGCTGCCGCCACTTTTGGGTCTTTAGATTCCCTGTACTGTAGGAATCCTCTTGTTCTAGAGACTACGAATTCCTCCACCAATCCTTTAAAGGGGAGTTGAAGTGCATTTGATTTACCATATAGTGCGGCACTGCTCAGACCTCTCGGCAGTTCCAGCCATCTGCGAAGATAGCCGTTAATACTCCTTTCCATGGCCTCCACTGATGTCATTGGGAAATCGTATATAAACAAAGGCCAGAGAATTCTTGGGAGCACCGCGTGTTGGTAAATCCACGCCTTGAAACGACCAGGAAGTCCTGACTTGTCCACCTTGGCTAGCCATACTCCCAATTCGGAGATCGTCATTCGGATAGATAAAGTGTCCGTTAAGGTGCTGTAAAAAGTTTTACCTAGGCTCTTCACGGGTCTCTCTGTCAACGTCGGTATAGTAGTTCCCGATATCGAGAACCTGAAATTATCTGCTACTTTCCCCTTTTTGATCACTAACAATCTCGACTTTGCAGGCTTGAAACACATTCTCGCCCAAGTAATAAGTTTTTCAAGTCTACGGAGGATCCACCTACTCCCCGTGACCGAAGATGTTGTAATGGTCAGATCGTCCATGTACGCCCTAATCGGTGGCTGACGTACTCCTGTCTTCATCATAGGGCCTCGACACTCGACTTCGGCCGATTTGACCACCATATTTATAGCGAGGGTGAATAGGGTAGCTGAGATCGTACAGCCTGTAATAATACCCCTTTCGAGTCTGTGCCAATCGGAAACTATAAACCTGGAAATAGTTCTTATTTGAAAGTTGTTATAATAATCCAGGATTAATAGGCTGATCTTGGGAATATGATATCTCCTTAGGGCCACTTCTAATAATTTATGTGGAATGGATCCATATGCATTGGCTAGGTCCAACCACAATGCGACGATGTCGCCCCTATTTTCCTTAGCTTCTCTTAATATCTGCGTGACTACTCCAGTATGTTCGAGGCATCCTGGAAAACCAGGAATTCCCCCCTTTTGTACTGACGTGTCGATGTAATTATTAACCAAAAGAAATCTCGTCAGGCGCCGCGATAAAATACTGAAAAAGATCTTACTTTCGGTGCATAATAGAGAGATACTCCTGAATTGGTCTAAATGTCTGGAGTTTTCTTCTTTGGGGATCCATACACCCTCTTCAAATCTCCATTGGTCTGCAACTCTACCTCTACGCCATATTACCTTTAGAATCTTCCAAAGGAGCTGGAGAAGACTCGGGCAGCGTTTATAGACGCTGTATGGAACTCCTCTCTCTCCAGGAGCTGAGGCTGATCTAGCCGCCTTTACTACCTCCCTAATCTCTTTCCAGCTTGGTTCGTCTAATTCAAAATCAGCCGTCGGATGGGTTGGATTAACCAAGGCTTCTATATGGCCAAGATCCTTATCTCTTACAGGGTCACTCAATGTGTTCTGAAGATAGTTGTTAATCTCCTCTGCAGAGCATTCTAACTGACCATTCCGCTTATCCCCAAGCAGTTTCCTCGTAAAGCCAAAAGGATCTGCGAAGAACGATGATCTTTTCTTCGCTCTTTCCTTCCTTCTCCTTCGATTCCACTCAGCTTTACGAATAGATTTTAGTTTGGATCTTACAACATCCCGGAGCTCTGATAGTGAATAGCGTTCTTCTTCGCTAGACTGCTTGTACCTTTTTTTTAGTAACCTTAACTCTCTCCTCAGGCCCTGTATCTTCTCTGCCCTACGGTTCTTGCTGTAGGGTTTCTTTTTCCTATCTTCGCGCAAGCCAAATCGTTTTGTGGCATAACTGACTATCATTGTCGATAAGACGTGTAACCGTCTATCAGCGTTGCCTTTAGATGTAATAAGAAGGATTTTGCTTACGTCCTCGTCAAACTGTTGCCATTCGCTGTGACACGTCGCCGGATGCCATTTAATCTGCTTACGGATTACAATGCCTGGGGTTGTTTGGTCGGTTGCTTGGAGGGACTGGGCACTATGGTGTGAGTCCCGGCCCTGCACCTCCTTCGTCTCACCAGGGGTTAAACCTGTGCGTTGCGTTGGACCTCCCTTATCCATGCATTTCATCCGAGCCTGATGTATTTTAAGGCCACGCGGATTCTTACATTCTTTCCCGCAGTCGCAAATCACAATCGAAGTCCTTTTATCGAGCATAAGTGTCGGTATCGAAATATCTATCCTAACGGGAATCTCATTCTCCCCACCCCCTCTCGGGATTCCCTGGGGGTATGTATCGTTGCGTGCTGTCGTAGCAAATTTGGGATTATTCCTGACGGAATGTACATGCTGAACTGCCAATCCAACATGATCCTGTGTGCCGTCTTTCCGGCTGTCGGCTGTCTCTCCAGCAGTCACCAAGACTTTTCCTTGGTCGTCATCTGGTCTATTCCCAGCAGTCACTGCGTAATTCAGAATGCAATTTGTTATGAAAACACTCCCATGAGTGCTCAGGATCGCCTCGTCAGTGATGTTATGACTTGGAGTCATGGCAAGTTTCGGGTCTTCCAACATCATACTTGCTCGCCCAAGAGACCCTACCGAAACAGTACTATTCCGGCAGGAGATCCTGAAACAAACAAAAAAAAAAAAAATACGCGAATCACGCAACAAATGGACTCCGCCAATAAAAACCACTGCTGTCCAATCACCACCGACTTACGTCACTTCCTCCTCAGCTAAGACGATACAAAAAAAGACTCGACGGCCAGCTCGTCTTTTTCCTTCGTCTTAGTTTGACCACGCGGATCGTCCTTCATCTTCAACGAACGGTCTGACATAACAGGTAAGTAAAAACAAGAAAAGTTTCCTTTCATATGAAATGTTACATTACCCACCCCCCAAAAAAGACCACGTTCGTAGGTCATAGGAATTATGATCGCTAATTGCTTTCTTTTCCCACCACTCCCATTTCTTCCTTCCCTCCTTGCCCCCCTCTCTCCCCTCCCAACTAAGAATGCAGAAAAACAAAAACAAAAAAAAAAAAACAACACAGTTAGGACAACCAAGGTGACATTGTTGAAAAAAAAACTTTAAAAGAGAAAATTAAAACAAAATATAAACGGACCCTCCCCCAAATAGCGACTTAGGTCATCCCTCTACGTATTTCTTTTCCTCCCAACTGCCCCTCAACGCCCACCAATCCCCGTCGTAGAGCTCCATGGAACAGATCTTTTTATCCATAGCCATTTCGAGGCTTTTTCTGCAGCTTCTGATAGGTCCCTGATTGCCTTTCTCTTTTTTATTCCCCTGACTCCAAGCCGACTTAGAGCACTGCATACAGATCATGGTGCTTAAGAACAATTTAATATGAAAGGACTGGCGTTGAAACCGAATATCAGGGTTGTGTAACAGAAACACACTAGTTTGTTCCCATCCTTAACAAAAAAACAAAATCTATTTTTGTCCTCTTCGGATTTTAATTTGATCATAAGAAAGTCCTTTCGTATATCTCCCAATAGAACATATTTGTCAGTGACGAACAGGAGCAACAGTTCAAGCACGTTATTGATAATGTTCACACCGGGGTAAGCTGCTTCATTGAGAGAGTAGTCATTTTCCGTTTTCAAAGAGCAGTAGAAAACTGGTCTGATCTTGGTAGAGACTTATTGATAAGACTTGTCTATGAGGTATCCAAATGTATTTGTGGAAGTTCTGTTGGGTAACTGTTGTGGATTCTGGGATGAAATCCGGTACCAATAATAACAAACGCCAAGAATGAATATAGGAAAATAAATGTATTAACGTAATAATACAAACTGGTAATACAGGTTAGTAGTTCCAGGAATGCCTATTAGTAGAAAAATATATATATAATTTTTGGTATCGATTTATCGCTGTATGACTTCTTACTGAGTCTACGTGCTCGCTCACTGTGACTCTTGCTCGCTACGTTCGTACGCTCTCGTTCGTCGTTCGTTCTCGTTCGTTCGCTCCTCAGGTATTCTCTAGCAGTAGTCCATTTGGGTGAGTCCATTTGTGAAAAAAGGAGAGGACCCCCTCAACACCCTCCTCCTTAGATTCCTTTTGTGGGGAGTTAATATTTTTTCCTCTTATGGTCGATAATCAGATGTTCCGTAAACTTTCTTTTCCTGCTTGTCCTTCTAATTTCTGTGTCTTCTTGTGGTCTTTGAATCTCAAAAGCTTCAAAGATCGCCTCCATCGAATCGTCATTTTCTGCTTGGCTCCTCAACCCGTCTTTTTTGTATTTGGTCAATATGTCTTCTGTGGGTAAATTTTTCGCCTTGTATTGTGTACATCACATTTCTTAGTCTGTTAATTATTGTACCTGGTTCCCAGTAAGCCATATTGTTCCTGAACATCCTGAAATAGACCCGTTCTCCTGGTTTGAATGATCTCTTGAGTACTATAGGTGTATGCCGGTTTTTATTCTTGTTAGGCAATAACTTATCAAACACAGGCCGTATTTTGCGGCCAAACATCACTTCCGCTGGTGAAAGACCAGATGGTGTGTTCCCGTTCGGGATTATTCTGTATACTTGGAGGAACTGCTGTATAGCTCTTTCTGTCGGTACGTCCTCTGCTTTTTTTAAAGCTCTCTTTAGTGTGTCTACAAATCTTTCGGCTTGCCCGTTAGACCGTGGATGGTACGGAGCTATCTTAATATGCTTTACTTGGTAAGTCTCACAGAATTCTTGGAAGTTGCTGGAGGTGAATTGTGTACTATTATCAGTTACCAAGCGATCCACAACGCCGAATCTCGCGAATAATTCATGTAGACAATTTATAGTGTTTCCTGTCGTCGGGTTTTTGAATCTGAAAACTTCTGGCCACTTGCTAAAGCTATCTACCGTTATTAAGTAGTAGTAACCCTCTATGGGTCCTGCATAGTCCGCATGGATTCTAGACCAAGGTCTGTCCACCTTAGGCCATGGTTTTTGTATATAAGGTGGGGCCTTTGCTGCAGCAACACAGCCTTTACATTTTTCCATCATCTGCGTAATATCATTGTCCATATTAGGCCAGTAAACGAAACTTCTCATTAGTGCTTTTATACGTTTTTTTCCTGGATGTCCTAAATGAAAGTCTTTCAAAATCCGCCTTTGTAACGATTTTGGTATGACCATTCTTTCATTATACAGTAATATGTGATCACAAATTGAAAAGCTGTCCGTTAGATTCCTTTCCTTTTCTTCTATTTTTTTCTTGGTATTCTGAATAAATTCATTCTTTTCCGATTCTCTTCTTATCTCTAGAAAGGTCACAGGTAGTTCCTTTACTGTATTGTATAACACTTTACTGATTTCGTCTTCGGCTCGCAACGCCGCTATTACCGAGTCTTCCAGAGGTTCGCATTTCGCAGGTACCAATCGAGATAATCCATCAGCTTGCCCAATTTTCTTCGATGGTAGGAACTCAAGTTTGAAATTGTAGTTCAATAAAATAGTTCCTCATCTTAGAAGTCTGTTTGCTGTGTAAATTGGTAGTCCTTTTTTCGATCCGAAAATCGTAAGAAGAGGTTTATGGTCCGTTTGAAGCGTAAAACTCTCTTCCATATATATATATATATATATATATATATATATATATATATATATATATATATATATATATATATATATATATATCTGTGAAAGCGAGTTATGGCGAATATTATGCCTAACGCTTCTTTTTCAATCTGCGAAGAGTTCCTCTCTGCTTGTAACACTGATCTAGATGCGTTAGCTATAGGTTTCTTTGTGCTGTCCTGCATCTTGTGTAGAATACAAGCTCCTACTCCGTGTGAACTCGCGTCACTAGCAATAATAATTTCTAGCTTGGGATCAAAATGCGTCAGTGCTAGTTCCGAAGTTAATTTTTGTATTATCTCCTTAAACGCTTTCCTTCCGTCCAATTCCATTTGTTCTCTTTTTTCAATAATTCATTGAGGAGAGCCCTCAATTTGTGCATATTTTCAATGAATTCACCGTAATAATTCGCTAGACCAAGAAAGCTTTGCAATTCTGCGACATTTTTCGGCTCAGGCATATTGTTTATTGCAGATGCCCTATCTGGATCTGGTTTTCTGCCACTTTCATTAATTATATGGCCTAAGTATTTGATTTAATTTAGGAAAAAATCACATTTTTCCCCTTTACTTTAAACGCCAAATCCTGAAGTCTTTTAAAAACTTCCATTGTGTGCGATGCGTGTTTTTCAACATTGTAGCTTTTGATTAGAATGTCGTCCAAGTAAGCGGTAGCAAAGTTCTGGTCCATGAGCATTGTATCCATCGTCTGTTGGAAGATTGACGGTGCTACTTTTACCCCAAATGGTAATCTGTTGAATTTGTACAGTCCTTTGTGCGTATTAATACATAGAATTTTTGTACTCTCTTCTTCTACTGGAATCTGAAGATAAGCCTCGCTTAAATCTATTTTAGAAAATACCTTACCACCGTTAAGCTTGATAAATATTTCCTCCGAGCTTGGTAATGGGTAATGATGGTCTTTTATAGCCTTATTTAACCCAGTCGAGAAATCTGCGCAAACACGGATTTCTCCGGATTTTTTTTTTACATAGACTACTGGTGCCGCCCATTCACTGAACTCGATTTTTGAAAGGATCCCAGTTTGTACAAGTCTCTCTAATTCTTTGTCAATTTTTTCTATGGTAGCAAACGGCACGTTTCGCTTCTTTTTAAATACTGGTTGGACATTTTCTTTTAATTCAATTCTAGCTGCAAACTTGTTACATCGTCCCAAACCGCTCGAGAATACTTCGGGAAATTGACTATGTAATTCTTCCTTTAATTTTGTAGCTTCTGATGGTTCGCACTCTATCTTCTTACAAAATGAGCTGATAGGTAAATCCCATACGTCGAACTTTTGCATCCAGTCTATGCCCACCAGATTTTCTGTAACTTTCATTACGAATATCTTGAGTTATTTTGTTTTTCCGTGGAATTTTACATTTAGGATTACTTCTTCAAATTTTATACGCTTCCCTGTAACAGACTTAGCAATTTTCTGTGTATGCATCATGGTCGGTCTATTAAGCTTTGTCTGTAGGTTAATTATCGTTAGATCCGAACCTGAGTCTAGTTGTAATTTTATCTTATTTAAAATTTCAGGTTCCACGTATTTTCTTATGTTAATATTGTCTTCGTCATGCATTCTAGTAGCTCTTATCTTACTAGTAGATTTTCTGTTCCTACATTGGGATGCCTTGTAACCCATTTTTCCACACGCTAGACAGTTTTTATATTCAAAACGACAATCCTTATTCCAGTGTAATCCTCCACATCGATAACATGCAGATAGGGAGAGGGGATTATATTTGCTTTGATTTTTGTCATTATTTGCCCTAATTTGTACTTTTTTCATTATTATAGAATTTTTGTTTTCTTTCCCAGGATGGTGAAAAACGTAAACTTTTGTTCAACATACGTGTGTGTGCTACTCCTGACTCCTCAATATCCTTCGAGTCTTTCTTTATACTCAGGCATTTTTGGCAGTCTTCTGATAATTTTTGTAGTGTTAATCCAGGCTCATTTTGCAGTTTTGAAAGCATTCTTTTGCGCATTTCATTATCCTTGTACAAAAATAAGACACTTGAAATTGTCCGGAGTTAATTCTGCCAACTTAAAGTCGTCGCAATGTTTGTTCACGATTGCGGCGAACGTGGAGTAGTCCTATTGTCGCCCTTTACGAGGTTAAGACATTTCCACCTTTTGTGAAAAAGTGACGTCTTTGGACTGAAAAGCTCCGTAAGGCATGTAACTGCTTCGTCAAACGTTAAATCATTTGTCTTTTTTGGCAAAAGGTTATCCACAAATTTTGTGTATTCCTCTGTTCCCAATTTCCTGAGTAATAGACGTATCTTCTTAGCTTCCATCCAGTTTTGACAATCGATGTTGAAGATATCTTCATGACGTCTGAAATAGTCCCCGAAATGTTTATCCTCTTCTAGAGAGTATTTGAATGTTTCTATCGTATTCCACACTGTGTCTTGGGAAAAAGTCGCCTCTTTTTCGATATTTTGTTGTTTGTTACTCGCTACCTTTAATATTAGTTCCTGGAGTTGCATTTGTCTTTCTTCGTTTTCCTTCTGCGTTTGTAGTAATTGTTTTTGCTATTCTTCATTTTCCTTCTGCGTTTTTTAGTAATTGTTTTTGCCACTTCTCTTCCATTCCTTCTTGGAGTTGTAATTGCTGTTCATTTTGGTATTTTACAAGTTCTACTAAAATACTTTTAAAATCCTCCATGATAAGAGTCTTACGAAAAACTCGCTTTTCCGTATTTTAATCCTCGTAAATCTTTTGTCGCCAAGTTGTTGTGGACACTGGCAAACGGTCAATTTTTTTTTTGCGTATAGGTCCGAAGTCCTCGTCACCCAGTTGTTATGGTCGACGAGAAAGAAAATGTTTCTTTCCTTTCGTGTAAGTTCGAATTCCTCATTGCCAAGTTGTTGTGGTCGACGAGAGAGGATTTTTCTTTCGTTTTCCTTCCGTGTAAGTTCGAATTCCTCGTCGCCAAGTTGTTCTGTCCGACGAGGGAGAATTTTGTTTCATTTTCCTTCCGTGTAAGTTCGAATTCCTCGTCGCCAAGTTGTTGTGGTCGACGAGAGAGAATTTTGTTTCGTTTTCCTTCAGTGTGAGTTCGAATTCCTCGTCGCCAAGTTGTTGTGGATTCCGGGATGAAATCCGGTACCAATAATAACAAACGCCAAGAATGAATATAGGAAAATAAATGTATTAACGTAATAATACAAACTGGTAATACAGGTTAGTAGTTCCAGGAATGCGGGTTAGTAGAAAAAATATATATAGTCTTTGATATCAACGTATCGCTGTATGACTTCTTACTGAGTCTTACGTACTCGTTCACTGTGACTCTTGCTCGCTACGTTCGTACGCTCTCGTTCGTCGTTCGTTCGCTCCTCGGGTATTCACTAGCAGTAGTATACGTATACCCTGGGTGAGTCCATTTGTGAAAAAAGGGGAGGACCCCTCAACAGTAACTTCTATTCTTTCTATGATTCCTTCATTCTCTTGCTGATAGAATATTCCGTATGCTTTGTCAAATTTATGAAATTAATGAAATCATGGTTCTATCAAGCATTTTTAGAGCCACTTGGTAATTGGAGGGAACAGACTTGATCTTGTTTTCATGCCAAGGAAGCTCCACAAAATAAGCATTGTCCCTAAACTCAGTAGAATTTTTAAATTTGCCAATTTTTTTATTATCATAATCATTAAATTCTTCCTCAAAGGTAGAAGCAGCAGAGTTCACAGTAAACATCTTTTCTAAATTTCTTTCCACTGTAGATAGTGTCCGGAAACATATCAGGATAAGTAGCCTTGGGTTTCATTATAAAATCTAAATGTCGTTCGGGGCAGGAGGCCTGTTCGGAGATCACTGTGTGGTAGTAACCGAGGACTACAGAGGTTTTTGGTTCCACAGAAATGATTTGATGATTATATAAGAAATGCTGAACATTTCCAGATGAGTCAATTTCATTTGTCATTTGCCAGACCAAGCCATTCATGCATCTAATGATCTTGGGATCATTCATAAATTGAAATATATCTACTCCTAAGATGCCCTGTATCCTCACTTGATTATCTAGAAAAATAGCCAACTTGCAATTTAATTTAACTTAGTTTTGATCTCGCTGAGATTGTTGAATTCAAATTGAATGTTGAACTTATCCGACAAAACGGGTACAGGAAGTAGTCGCCCTTTACCTACATTTATTTCTAACATAATTTGTTCTTTTTGTGTTAACACCTATGTAGGTTTTCACCTGAAAATTTATAGGATTTAATCCGTCTTTATGCTTTGATTTCTTTAATATTTCCTTGGAGAAATATGACAACTGGCGGCCAGTGTCCAAAAGACAATTTATAGAGATTCTTCTAGTGCCACAATGTAGTGAGAGCGATACTATAGGCAACATTAGGTTATTCCCCTCCTCCGTATTGGTACACCCATGTGTGAAGAAAGAAGCTCCTTTCTTGAGATTATCACACAACAATGTAATATGTGTCCTTGAGGAACACCCTTTACAGGAAAAGGGTTGCTTATTTCTGAGTCCAGGGCAGTTCTCGCCTTTATGCTTGCTGCTGGAACATGTAATGCATAATTTTAGTTCCTTGCATCTCTCAACTCTAGCCTCATAAGAATGAAACCTTGTACACATGTGACCTTGAATAGAACAAAATTTACACTATAATCCACCAGAGGTTGTGATAAAATTCTGTAGGAATTGCTTCATTGTAGTTTTCATATATTTTCTCCAATAGTAAATTGTGGCCAACCTGTGATTAATTTCTCGTTTCAAATTGGAGAGCAATTTGTCAAAAAATACGTGACTCACAAGCAGGTTCCCAAGCGAATTCTCCTCAAAATAATCCACTTTGTGAGAAGTTTTCAACTCTGACAAATCAGAATTCACTTCGGCAAGGTACTGTTTTACTGCTACAAAGTTGGGGTCGTATCTGGAAGTCGTGGTTGTGACCTGTTTAAATATTTCGCTTATAATAAACAAGACACCCAAAAGTTCTTTGGTTAGTAGACTGACCGCTATTTCGTAATTATTGTGCTCCAAGGATAGATGAGAAACCAGTTGTAGCGCATAGTCAGTGAGATAGTTCCTTAAAACAGCCAATTTAGTCATGCCGGATTTTCGCAATTATTGAATTGTACCATGAATTTTTAAAATTCAAATTGAGATGGATTAATCCTACTAAATGTAGCACACTGTAAATTGGGGATAGTAAAAACAGGTAAGAGACTGGTTTGAGAGTCCTCAATAATATTTGAATTACGGACGAACCCTTCCATATCAGCAAGTTTGTTATTGATAGAGGTTCGAAATTTGAACTCATTTCCCTGTTCATCCACAAATTCACTTTCGTCTAGGCTTATTTCTGCCTTGGTACAAATTCCTTTAATTTTATCGTTTAAGGGACGAATTTCTCTTTGTGTGGCGGACTTCACCACATTAATTTAACTTAGATTAGGAAACCAAACTGAGGTGAAGAAAGAATAAGCCAAAGACATCATTACACATAAAATATGTATTTAACAAGATGTACAAACAAGGATGCGAAAGAAGGCAGGCATTGAGCAACACAAGAGTTGTCTCTCTTTAACTATTATTTGTAATCCAAAGTTCACTGAAACAAAGAAAGTTTGTGATAATTTCTGGTAATAAATGTTTTCAACAGTTTTGCTGTGCAAGGGAAAGATTATGTGAGTGTAAGGAATATTCAGCATGTGAGTGGTGGTGTGAGTGAGGAGATTGGCGCATGGTTTCAAGTGTCGTGGATTCGTTTGGCAGCTGAAATCTCACTAATTATCTAAGAATATTTCTTGCTTATATAAGTGATCATCTGCGCGGGAAGAATTGTTCAGAAAGCTTCTGGGACCGGTTTCTCCCAAAAGTGCACAAAATCGACTACATGAAACTACGTGATTACAAAATTGTCGCATTGCTGCGATTTGTAAATTGTCTATTACAAAGTAGTGTTGATTAATTATCCAATGAATGCTTGTCGTTGCATGATTTGTATTTGTGTAAGTATGTATGTGTGTGATCGTCACAATACCCCCCACCGAGATTAAAGAAATTATAACAAAATTTTAATATGTCACGTAGGAGCGACACTTAGAAGGCCAATGTACCCTCCTACCTGTTTTAGTAAACAGTGGTTCTGATTGTGAAGTGGACTGCTGACTTTGGTTTGACGATGATGATGATGCTGGTTGCTGCGGAACGTCGGATTGCTGTCGATCCGGATGGAGTTGTTTGGCGGCTTGCTCAAGATATGCCGGCTTCAAATGGTCGACAGAAATTGTCGACTGGCCGTTGTATATCTGAATGGTAAAATACTTTGGTTGTCGTGAAAGTACTTTAAAAGTTCCTGATTAATTAGGGGTTAGCGTTTTTTTTACTGTGTCTTGTCTAACGAAGACGTAGTCGCAGTCTTGTAAAGATTTGGGAAAATAAATCTCCTTAGGGTGTACTCTAGTAGGAATGAATGATAGTTCAGCCATTCTGTGTTGAAGGTACTGTATAAAGGTAGAAGTTGGTTCTATAGAAGTGTTTCTGTCTAGAAATTGACCTGGTAACGTAAGCGATGTACCAAAGACAAGATCTGCAGGAGTACACTGAAGATCTTCTTTCATCAGGGTTCGTAATGAAAGCATAACTAATGGTAATTTCTGCCAACCATGTTTGGGCAGTGTCGGAACTTGTTAATGCAGCTTTAAGTTGACGATGGAACCTCTCAACAAGGCAATTTGCACAAGGGTGATATGCAGTTGTCGAGATGTGAGTAGCTCCAATCAAGTTCACGAATTCCTTGAATAAAGTTGACTGGAACTGTGGACCACGGTCTGTCGTTATAACCGAAGGGCAGCCGAAAATGGAAATCCATTCCCGCAATATTGCCTTAGTAACAGATTCTGCCGTGGTGGAGTGAAAAGTTATAGCTACACTGCCAACGGGTGAATCTGTCAATGTTCGTTAACATGTATTGAGAGCCGTGAATTTCGGATAATGGACCCACCAAATCTGTATGAAGATGCTGAAAGCGGCCATCAGGTTCTGCAAAGAAACCTGGAGGTGATTTAACATGTCGATGTACCTTAGTTCGCTGGCATCTAACACAAGCCTGGGTTCAGCGTTTAAAGTCGGAACTCATTCTAGGTCATACCGATTAACTTTGTTGTAATCCGCCGTCCATGATGCGATAGTGAATGGAAGTGGTCGAATATCTGTCTTCTCATGGAAGAAGGAACCAAAGGTCGGGGGTAACCTGTACTGGTGTCACATAATAAATGCCTACTGCTGAAGGGCACGGGACGTGGCTCAATCCGTAAATATGTATTTGCTTTTAGGTCTGACAGAGTTTCGTCCCTTTGTTGTTCGTCGGCTAGTGTCTCAAAATTTAATGGATGCTTGGTATACGCGTTGAAAATAGACTCGCGCGACAGCGTGTCTGCAACAGTATTATGATTTCCTTGTATGTATCGAATATCCGTTGTAAATTGGGAAATATAGCCCAGCTGTCGGTAATCACAAGGGTTATGTTTGTCGCTTTTAGCATGTAAAGTGTAAATAAGAGGTTTGTGATCCGTAAAAACGGTGAAATTGCGTCCTTCCAAAAGATAACGAAAGTGTTTGATGGCTGTATAAATAGCTAATAGCTCACGCGAAGAAGTGCAGTATTTTTTGTGGGGAGGACTAAGTTTTACAGAGAAAAATGAAAGTGGCTTAGTTACCTCGCCTGTATGCTGATGTAATACAGTTCCGATTGCTTCTGAAGAAACGTCGGTCGTAAGAGATAAGTGTGTTTTATCGTCTTCTTGAAGATAAGTAAGTTTGGTGAAATTCGCTAAGGCGTCCTTAGCTTGATTGAATGCAGTGAGAGCTTCACCATTGAGTGTAATTTTGGCATTGCGTTTCCCCTGGTTACGGAGTTGATTTGTCAGGGGTGCTAATATGTGTGATCATTTAGGGATAAACTGACGGTAGTAATTGATTAGTCCTAAGAATCTGCGAAGCTGTCGAAGTGTTGTCGGCAGTGGAAAATCCTGTACTGCTTTGACTTTATCGGCGACGGGTGTAATACCAGTGTGGACTCGTCCACAGCGGCCAGCTTTACCCTTTTTAGAAAATGCATTCTTCCTATCTGGTAAATAACATCTACTTTCATACACACAATATCAACGAGAAAACATTGGTCAATCACAGTAAATCCAACTTGCTGATTGGTCAGTTTCAACCAATCAGATCGCTCTCACATGCAGAGTCAATTTAGGCGCAAAATTCATTTGGAGCCTCCCACGTGATATAGCGATGATATATAAACCCAACACGTGTGACCAACGAAAGCAGACAGCCTTCAACCTCACGCTGGACTCCGGAGGCTGGCTCTCGTAACTCTCACTTCTTGATTTGATAACGTCATTTCAACACAGCCATCAAGATGTAACCATCAAGGAACATTCGTCTCGACTGATTAAGTCAGACGTTAAATGAACAATACTTTATTTTATGCAAGTATTATTATTTCTGAACTTTACTAACTCACACTATACTTTCATAATATGAGCTCAATCACAATTTCATCAGGTCTAAGAGACGTAACTCTGTCTCGCATACATGTATATTCATTTCCACAATAAATCCTATTGTTATGTTATTATCAACTTTATCTTCTGTCTTGTATTTTGTCATCTGCTGTTCTAATTGACATAATACTTTCCACATCTTTTTCCTGTACAAAAATAAATAATTGTGGAGGACGTCTTAACGCACGTACAACAAATATGGCCACTTCACTGATACTCCGACCAAAGTTGCTCTATACCAGTACCGTCTATCTCATGTCTGAGAAAAACTATCCTGGGTACTGCGAATACATATTTATCATGGTTAATTTTAAGACCAAAGTGGTTGAGTCACTCGAAAACTTGAGTTACATGATCTATGTGCTCGTTCATGTCTTTGCTAGCTATGAGAAGGTCGTCGATGTAGGCGAATGAATGTGGTAATCGGCGAAGGGCTTCATCGATTAGCCGCTGAAAAGATTGTGCAGCATTCTGTAGTCTATCGGGTTATCTCCTCTTCGTTTCGTAACCCTTTCAACAGGGGCCTCTCTCTCCCGGGAGTATAAATACGGGCTGACCTTTCGTCTCTAACTCTTTCCAGGGCTCTTTCCACGGCTTCGCACACGTGCGGCCAAAACTGCCTCTCCTGGGGCCGAAAACCTCGCACCACGTGCGAGGTACTGAAAAACTTCCTTTAACATATCCAATATGTGAACTCTAATACACAACCAGCGTTTCCCATATTCTGGGAACACGCTAAAACGAAATTCACAACCGTACGGACATTCAACACACACACACAAACAACTTTCCATACAGACACTAACGCTTTATTCATGTTTTAAATGATGTATTTGTAAATTCGTGTATCAATCTGTTTGTCATAATATATATTTGTTTTGTACATATATATCTGTCTTGTTCGTTTTATTTTGCTTTCTTTGGACTCCATCATAGTCCAACATTACTATGTAGCGGGACTGGCCAGCAGGAAGTCTTAGTCCAGAGATTTTATCCTCACATTAACCCGCCGGTCCCCTACAAGTCCGAAGGGCATCCGCAAAAACTCGTACAAACCGAAAGGTGTAGTTATTGCAGTTTTATGAATATCTTCCGGAGCCGCCGGAATTTGGTAAAATGCTTTCCGTAGGTCAAGTTTCGTAAATTTCTGAGTACCTTGAAGCATTACTGCAAAGTCTGCTAGGTTTGGCACAGGGTATTTATCCGGCACGAATGTGTCTTAGGTACCATATGAAGTGGGGGAGCGAAGGTCTAACATGCATAAAAATTTTATTTCTATTTAAAAAAAGAATTTAAAAAAAAAGTCAAATTAAATGTAAAACCGTCTAGGTGTTGTTTTTTTTTGTTTATTTACACCACTTTTGAGAGAGGTGTATTTTTTGTAAGCCGGACGGTGTGTGTAAAAAATAAAAAGCTGTGCGTTTTTTATGACCCTTTCGGATCAGGAATTTGCCGCCAAAATTGTTTGCCAAACTCTGATTTTCTTCTGTGAAATCGTGCAATTATTATGACCCTTTCGGATCAGGAATTTGCCGCTAAAATTGTTTGCCAAACTCTGATTTTCTTCTGTGAAATCGTGCAATTTTTATGACCCTTTCGGATCAGGAATAGCCGTCAGAAGCAAAATTTTTGAAGGGCCTTTTTTTATATATTGGTCAATGAAAATTAAGTTTTCGAGACCCGTAGAAATTCCGGATGGCCCCAAGTGGGGCCGACTTTTTCAAATAATGGAGAGGGCTTTGAGAACCGAAAGTGGAAACGAAAAAATAACGAAAGAGAGCCGAAGCAGAGATCTGAGACGACACGCAGTTGGCAGACCACCCTATCTCTACATTGACCGGCAAGTGGGCCATAAATCAGCCTTTCTTCAACTACCAAAAAAAACAACCTTTTCCAAAACCAATCTGTCGATCTGCTGATGCATTTTCTTTAGTGCATCGTCACGTGGTGTGCTGTCCGTCGAGGAAATTGAAAAATAACAAAATCTGCTATAATTCCATTTGATTTCAACATTTTCAAATGAAAAATAACAAAATCTGATATAATTCCATTTGATTTCTCCTTTTAAATTGAAAAATAACAAAATTTGATATAATTCGACTTTATTTCAATTGAAAAATAGCAAAATCTGTTATTATTCGACTTGATTTCAACATTTTCAATAGAAAAATAACAAAATCTGCTATAATTCCATTTGATTTCAACATTTTCACTTAAGAAAAATAAGAATTCTGCTATAATTCTACTTAATTTAAACATTTTAAATTGGAAAATGACAAAATCTGCCATAATTCAATTTGATTTCAGAATTTTATATTGAAAAATAACGAAATCTGCTATAATGCTACTTGATTTCAACATTTTCAATTGAAAAATAGCAAAGTCTGCTATCATTCCCTTTGATTTCAACATTTTCAAACAGAAACAACAAAATGTGATATAATTCAACATTTTCAATTGAAAAATAACAACATCTACTATAATTCCATTTTATTTCAACATTTTGAATTGAAAATTGACAAAATCTGCTATAATTTTAATTGATTATAACATTTTCAATTGAAAAAATAACAAAATCTGCGGTAATTCCATTTGATTTCAACATTTTCAATTGAAAAATAACAAAATATGCTATAATTACATTTGATTTCAACATTTTGGCTACTTTTTGAACGTTAAATACGGTTGTTTTAAAATTTAATTTGCTATTTGAAAACATTAGAAAACCAGTAAAATTATTGAAAATCGATATGGTATCGATCGAAAAATATTGATTTTGACAAGTTTCAACAGTTTTTACAAAGTTATATTACAAATTTTAGGTTTTACAAACCTTTGAAAAATATTGAAATTTACATGCAAAAGTAAGTTGTTTTGGCTACTTTTTGAACCCTAGACACGGTTGGTTCAAAATTTAATTTGCTATTTGAAAACACTAGAAAACCAATAAAATGATTGAAAATCGATATGGTATCGATCGAAAAATATTGATTTTGACAAGTTTCAACAGTTTTTAGAAAGTTATATTACAAATTTTCAGTTTCACAACCTTTTCAAAAATATTAAAATTTACGTGCAAAATAAGTTGTTTTGACTAATTTTTGAACGTTAAACACGGTTGTTTGAAAATGTAATTTGCTATTTGAAATCATTAGAAAACCAATAAAATTATTGAAAATCGATATGGTAGGTTAGAGTTAAGTTTAAGGTTAGAGTTATGGTTGGGTTTGCGGTTAGGGTCCTATATTTCATTATATAACTATTTTTAATTTAAAGTTAGATTTAGGGTTGAGGTTAGGGTCAGGATTGGGGTTAGAGTTAAGGTTAATTTTAGGGTTATGATTAGGGTTAGGTTTGGGGTTAGGGTTCTTTATTTTATTATTTAATTTGTTTGTTTGTTTTTTTTAAAAAGAAAGCTTTAATTAAAAAAATCAACAGTTGAAAAAAGACAACACATTGCTTTTCGACACAACTTAATTGCGCATTAATATAGACGAAAAAGATCAGTTAAGAGCAGTAAAAATGGCCGTTAATTAAAATTCCGCGCGCAAAATGTTCTGTAGTGAATGTAGTTAAACAAAGCCAGTAATGGCGGACGGCTGAACGCGACTGAGTCCCAACTTTTATTATCGATAACTCCAAAACGGTAGATTTTTCAAAATTTATTTGTTATATTTTAATTAAGCATGAAAATTTATACCTGAATACAACGATTCCAGAAATTTTTATTAGGTACTTCGAGCTGGATTTAAAAATCAAATTATACCTTTACTTTTTGGGAAGTTATATATATATATATATATATATATATATATATATATATATATATATATATATATATATATATGTAACTTTACTTTTACAAAAAGAAAAAAGTTCCACGATACAATAAAATTAAAGCAAAGGGGGATAACCTTTCAATATGAGTTACTTCCCATCGACTATTTTTTCAGCATCAAATCAAAGGAAAATTTTGAAATTAAAGGGAATAATTTGTGATAAGTCAGTGTAAAAACTAATATTGTTAAATATTATGTTATTGACAACAACAAGAAGAAAAATCATAAACTATCACATAGAATAAGGATAAAAAATAGTTAAAGTTTATACAGGAAGATTTTCTGACGGAAGCAAAATTTCAAAGGGGTGTATTCATGTACACAGATCGAACGGCGATGAATTTGATACCGAGACAAAGGTGGTTTCTGTAGGCTTTCCTGATGCATAACTCAAATATCCCTTTTTTAGTGTAAAGCTCCACAAAAAGGATAAATTTGCATTTAATAATTTCATGGCCCAATTCGAGAACTATGTAATAACATAGAATCGAAACGAATTATTAAAAAAAATTCTTGTAAAAATTCATTATTCATCGAAATGTTTCCTTCAGACTGATAGAATCATCCGTATTTGCTACTCACCCCTGTGGAAGAATGCACTTTTCTCCCAAACCAACTTTAACCAATCAGCACTTCACTTTTTCAATCTTGACTTCACATTGGTCAAAACAGCACAAAAAGTGTAGCAAGTTGCAACAAATCTGTTTTCCTGCTCACTGATCTGGAGCTGGTTTGAAACCCAGAAAATAAATAAATAGGATCGTTTGATCTGATTCAAACAGTCAGTAACATAATCTTCGAGAGATGCCAACTAATTCCACGCGCGTCATTACACTGACCCAACGAACTTTTCGCACGTCAATCTGCTGACTCAATAATCACCATTTCTCTCTCAAGAACTCAACTTACAATGTTTACAACTATAACCTACATACACACTAACATCTGAACATACACAAGTGACATTTTTACCCTGCTAAATATAATTTGTTTAAATTTATGGACAAACCTGAACAGTAAACTCTTAAACATCAAATCTTTGCATGGTCATTCCTTAAATGTTTGTCTAACACATCACACTTGACCACTTGTCACTAATTCACTCTGTGTATGTCAAACGTATATAAATACATCTTATTTGTTGAAATCTTTAAACCCATTGTTTCTCCTTGATTTCTTCCAATTCAATTGCCTTTAAATGCTTACTTGTATTATTTGTTGTGGATGATTGTTAAACGAACACGCCCATTTCTAAGGATACATACAATTAAACCTTCTGACACATCCAACGCATCACAAATCCGCATCAAAATCGGTGATCCCGAGGTTCAAATTAGCAACAACACAAAATTTGGTAACCCCGAAGTTCCAACAAAACAACAAAATTGATGATCCCAACGTTTAAACTTACACCAACAAATTGGTACCACCGACGTTTAAACATGTAATGAAAATTGATAAATGCGACGTCTTAAAAACCAGCAGTAACAAAGTGCTTACCCCGCTGTTCAAACCTGCAACGAAAAGTGACGATTCCTAACATCTCAATCAACACAAAAAAATCACCTTTTCTTCTTCCCTCCAAAAAAGAAATTATTGAATAACATGGCTGAACCCATGCCACCAACCGAAGCTGCACTCAGATTGGAGCCCCATACTTATAACACAAACGCACAAACATGGTTCATCCAGCTCGGCGCGATTTTTCAGGCAAGGCACATCACATCTCAGCAATCTAAGTTCGCGAAAGTGGCGGACATCCTTACGAATAAATAAACCGTACGAGGTGCTCATACAAGCTATTCTACAATGGATAGGGTGCTCGAAAGAGCGTAAAATCACGGATCTTTTAACTAATGTAACACTCGGAAATAACAAACCGTCCCAACTTCTGCGAAAAATGTACACCTTACTTGGTAACAACACTATGTCCGAAATAGTTTTAAAACAGATGTAGTTAGATGAGTTACAACCAGACATAGTGCAAATACTAGCTGCTTTGACTGACGAAGTTGACATTCAGAAATTAGATATTCGACCGACTCGTCAAATTTCCTCCGTCATGCCGTCAGACGACTTGCCTCCGGACACCAACCAACATCTACAGTTTTTTTCCTCACGTTTGAACGAGATTCAGAATATACCAAAAAGAAGTCGGAGCAGTTCAACGAACCGGCACAACACTCATCGACGACGACCAACGTCGCGGCGCCCCCGTCACCATCAACGTGGTTATTGCTGGTACCAATAGGGATTTGGCGCGTGCGCTAAAAGATGCCAGCCACCATGTACCTACCAAAACGCGCTTCCAACCAAGCTACAGGGTTGGACCAGCCTGGCACCCATTAAAGGCGTTGGCTGCCAGGGCAGATAATAAAATTTAATAGGAGCAGGTAGGCTTTCCTACCGTCCGGTCTACACTCCTCCCGCCTCTATTGGACACGATTAGAGGCCCAAACCTTGTTTCGTGTCTAGGAAGGGGTTCCCGGATCTCTCTCTCTCTCTCTCTCTCTCTCTCTGGCCTCTGTACTGGTGCCGCGGTGTTTCTCCCGTGATGCGTGTAGTATGTGGCATTGCCTGTTCATTCTGAGGGTACACGGTTGACAGTTCCCTTGTTGCTGTTTCCGACTGGTAGTTAGGAGCCCTAACTCTTGCGTAGCGTCTTGAGTGGCCGCTCTGATCATCAGTTGCATAATATCGGGGTGTCTGTAGTACCATGTCGCGCATGGATAGGTGTCCCTGCAGTCATCTCCGGTGGGCAACCCTGAGGCCACATTATGATTCAGGCTGTGTCAAACCCCCTCTCTGCCCGCGTCATGGGTGATAACCGTCGGCTTCCTTTAACTCAGGCCTTCTCTTTTTCCAACACCAATTACCCACATGAATTGCAAAAACCAGAAATATAAACCTAAACCAGCCTTCCAAAAATCACCCAAACCTCTAAATATCTCCTTCTCCAACATCCGTGGTATTAGAACCAACTTCGGCAGCGTTGAGTCTTTTCTCATTGCTAATTGCCCGGATATACTGACCCTGTGTGAGACCAATCTTGACTCCTCTATCCCTTCCTCTGATCTCTCGATCCCTGGATACCTTCCTCTCCTCAGAAAAGACTCTCTAACCCACATGCATGGCCTGGGTGTCTACGTAAAGGACCATCTCCCTCTGGCTAGAGAGTGCTCTCTCGAATCGCCGGATCATTCGTACTTGTGTCTCCGGCTATCTCTTCTCAATGCTGTAAACTATCTTTTCTTCCTCTACCGCTCTCCATCCTCTCAGGACTGTGGGATACTCGATGTCATTTCTGACAGCATAGATAGGGCCCTCTCTGTCCATCCGTACGCTCACATATTTGTGTTTGGCGATTTTAACGCCCATCACAACCAGTGGCTTAAGAACGCTACTACCGACCTCGCAGGCATTCATACTCACAACTTTTCAGTCTCTCAATCCCTCACTCAGATAATCGATTTCCCCACGCGTTTTGCCTACAACCATGACTGTAAGGCCTCACTCCTCGACCTGTGTTTTACCTCCATCCCTGAGTCTTGTAGTGCCACGCAGCTCTGTCCTATCGGTAACTCCGATCATGCTGTAGTGTCTGTTAGCATCTCCTTCAGCCCCACCCCCTGCAAAGAGCCTCCTACCACCAGAACCACATTCTGCTACCAACGGGATGACTGGGACTCGTTTCGTGACTTCCTCCGCGTTGTCCCCTGGGGTGCTGTATTTAAGCTCCCCACTCATGATTGTGCTTCTGAGTTCTCTTCCTGGATTAAAGCCGGTATCGAAGCTTTCATCCTCTCTAGGAAATTCAAGGTCAAACCTTGCTCCTCCCCCTGGTTCACAGCTGCTTGCTCAGCCGCCATTGCCCATAGGAACCACTTCTTCCACCGTTTTCGTAGTGATATGTCCGACTTCAATAGACGTCTATTTACCTCCGCAATGAGTGTAAGCGTATCCTCTATGATGTCAAGTCACTATTTGCTGCTCGGATGAAGGAACGTATTGCATCCCGCAAATTTGGCTCCAAAGATTATTGGCGACTCTGCAAGAGCGTTCTGAACAATAACAAACCCTCCATTCCTCCCCTATTCAATCAGTTTGAGGCCCTGACCACCTCTGCCGACAAGGCCGAATGCTTCGCTCGGAAGTTTTCTTCCAATTCTACGCTAGATTCTTCCGGTGTACCCTTGCCCGATTTCCCTCCCAGAAATGAGGCTCTCTTGGACGGATTGCACATAACCCCGTCGTCGGTATTGGGCATTATTTCTAACTTAGATCACCACAAGGCTACTGGTGGTGACGGAATACCAGCCATTGTCCTGAAGAAATGCGCACCTGAACTGGCGCCTGTCCTCTCTAAATTATACAACTGCTGCCTCAAGGAGTCCTGTTTTCCTGACTGCTGGAAGTCCTCAACCATTGTTCCTGTCTTTTAGAACTCTGGTGACCCCTCCGACCCTTCCAATTACCGTCCTATCAGTCTCCTACCCCTCTTCGGCAAAGTCTTCGAGGCCATTATCAACACCGAAGTGATTAATCATCTGATATCCCACGATCTGCTCTCAGACAAGCAGTATGGTTTCCGCTATGCCCGATCTACTGCCGATGTGCTTACTACCATCACTGAATTTGTCTACCAAGCTATCCATAATAACGGTGAAGCTCGTGCCGTGGCCCTTGACATCTCCAAAGCATTCGATAGAATTTGGCATGCCGGCCTTCTTCGCAAGCTCCAGTGTTATGGTATCACAGGTCGATTGTTTGACCTAATACAATCATTCCTGTCAAACCGTGATTTGAAGGTTGTTCTCAGTGGATTCATCTCCAGCTCCTATCCCACTAACGCAGGTGTTCCTCAAGGCTCCATCCTAGGCCCAACTCTGTTCCTCATATTTATAAACGACCTTCCTGACGCCATAGACTCCCAAGTCGGCATCTACGCTGACGACACCACAATTTACTCCTGCCTCAAACACAAATCTAGTGAAGCTGACAAAGTTAACCTGGCAGCTCAAATTGAAAAGGACCTCCAATCGGTTGTGAACTGGGGCGTGAAATGGATGGTTAACTTTAACGCCTCTAAAACAAAACTGCTCTCTATTAACCACCACAAGGATCCATCCCTGCATCCCATTAGAATGTCTGAAGACCAACTTCTCGAGAGCTCCTCTCTGCGGCTGCTCGGTCTGACGCTGTCTGCTGATCTGAGATGGAACAAATACATCGAGTCAGTTGCATCATCCACCGCAAGGAAAGTTGGTTCCCTGTGCCGAGCCAGGACATTTTTCTCCCCGGAATCGATCCTCCAAGTCTATAAATCGACCATTCGCCCTTGCATGGAGTATTGCTGCCATATATGGTCTGGGGCCCCTGCTGTTTGCCTCAGGGTTCTTGATAAGATTCAGAGACGGATAGGCAACGTGATTGGCCCTGATCTGTCATCTCGTCTGCAGTCGCTCTCTCACAGACGCGATGTTGCCTCGCTCTGCCTTTTTACAAGTACTTTCACGGTAATTGCTCCGAGGAGCTGCTTTCGCTTGTCCCTAGGCCTCGTGAATTTAGACGTCCCACGAGGCTGGCATCCCGCTCCCACCCCTACACCGTTGAAACTGTTAGATGTAGACATCTCTTCTACTCCAATAGCTTCATGTCTCGCACATCTCGCCTATGGAACTCCCTTCCCTATTACTGTTTCCTTGACAAATACAATCTCCAACGGTTTAAGTGTAGCGTCAATTGACATGTCCAGTTGCCCTGATCTATCCACTTCCCTTCTCCACATCCTTTCATTTTTCATTCCTATCTGCTCTCGCTCCAAATCTTCTGTACCCCACTTGCCTTGATCGACCCACTGTCTTTCTCTTTCTCCACATCCTCTCCTTTACCACTCCTATCTGCTCTTCCTCCAACCCTTCTTTAACCCCTTGCGTGATAGTGGCCTCCAGCCTTGCTTGGGGTGATACGCTTTAAAAAAATCGCCTATCTACGACCGCAACAGCAAACTAAAATTTTTGGTCGATACAGGCGCTCAGATCAGCGTTATACCGCTGAGCTACTGTAGCAGATTAACAGCAACACCTAAAGAAGCTCAACTGAAATTACAAGCCTCCAACGGCACACCTATTAGTACGTATGGCGAGCGCGTTATGTCTCTCAACATCGGCCTAAGAGAATTTGCTTGGACCTTCACAATAGCCGATATTGAGACACCAATTCTTGGAGCAGACTTCCTAGCACACTATCGTCTCGTATGCTCACTGACATGCGTACAGATATACAACGCCGTGGAGTATCTACAATCGATCTAACTGTGCTAATACCCGGAGCTCAGACAGTATAAATCACTACTGTCACCTTTCACCTATGCGGAACCTATTAAACACAATGATATACACGCGATCAAAACGACTGGACCTCCAGTCCACGCATCACCTCGTCGTTTATATCCAGCTAAGCTGCGGGTAACTAAGGACGAGTTTGAGAATATGCTCAAACTGGGCATAATTAGACTATCTTCCAGTCCTTATGCTACGCTGCTTCATATGGTCCCGAAGAGTGATGCCGACAATTGGCGCCCGTGTCGGGACTATACACTTTTGAACGTTCAGACCGTGCCGGACAAATATCCGATCCCCCATATAAAGGACTTCGCCCTATCATTGGAAGGCGCCACTATATTTACCAAACTGGATCTACGAAAGGCTTTCTACCAAATCCCAATCGTGCCTTCCGACATTCCCAAGACAGCCATAACAACTCCATTCGGCTTGTACGAGTTCACACGAATGCCTTTCGGCCTGCGCAATGCAGCACAACCTTTTCAGCGTCTCATCGATGAGGTTCTTCGTGGTTTACTTATACTTATGCATACATCGATGACGTTCTAGTAGCTAGCAAAACTCCAGAATATCACAACCATCTCCAGTCAATATTTCAACGACTGCAACACTACGGATTGAAGTTAAATGTTGAAAAGTGTTTATTCGCTGTCCCTAAGCTGACGTTTCTCGGCCATGTAATTGATAAAAATGGATTAACTCCCCTGGATGAGAAGATCAAGGCTATTAGCGACTATCACCACCATCAACCTTACGCCAACTACGAAGGTTCTTAGGGATGGTGAACTACTACCGCCAGTTTATAAACAACTGTGTTGATATACTCCTGCCATTAACAAATCTTCTATCCAAACACAAGAGGAAGAATCCGAAAATCACATTGTCTACAGACGAACTGAATTCTTTTAATGAAGCTAAACATGCATTGCAAAACTGCGTCAAACTGTCATACGTAACATCTTCGCCCGACGCAAAGCTAACATTAACCACCGACGCGTCGTCTAATACAGTCGGTGCAGTACTTCGCCAAGTCGTTAACGGTGTAGAAAAACCGTTATCATTTTTCTCTGTCAAGCTTAATTCGGCCCAAACGAAGTATAGTACCTTCTCCCGTGAACTGTTGGCAATGTACTTAGCCATCAGACACTACCGGCATATTTTGGAAGGACGTGACTTTTCAATTTTTACTGACCACAAACCGTTAACGTACGCCTTGCATGCAAAATCTGAGAAACATACTCCGCGCGATATCCGTTACATGGATTATATAGCGCAGTTCACTTCCGACATCCGCTACGTTAGTGGAACCAGCAACACGGTGGCCGACGCTTTATCTCGCACAACCCTCAGTATACTTCAAAATACAACATTAAGCTTTGACAACCTAGTAGACGGACAAATGAATGACGATACATTACCAGCTGTCCAATCGGATACTTCCCTGAATATCGAGAAACGACCGCTTCCATTTACGGATAGGTCAGTCTATTGCGACACCAGCACGGGTAACCCGCGCCCATATATACCACCAACTATGTGCCATCTGATTTTCGATCATTTTCACTCGCAAGCACACCCAGAGGGCAAGGCAATGTTGCGGATCATATCAGACAGATTTATCTGGGCTGGTATGGCAGCTGAGATTAAACAGTGGTCCCGCACGTGTCTACGTTGCCAAGCAACGAAAGTCGGCAGACATACTAGAGCACCTGCGTCAACATTTCCCAATCTAGACGGACGCTTTACCCACCTGCACGCAGATTTAGTGGGTCCGCTGGAACGCGTAAACAGTTACGAATACATTCTGACCATAATCGACCGTTTCACGTGCTGGCCAGTCGCTATTCCTATTGAGTCAATCACGGCTGAATCAGTCGCCAATGCTATCTTCACATATTGGATAATTATTTTCGGGTACCCTTCGGTAATTACCACCGATAGGGGCCCACAATTTCAGTCTACGTTATTGGGTGAATTCACCAACCTTCTGGGCATCAAGCTCATTTCTACCACAGCATACCACCCATGTGCCAACGGCCTTGTGGAAAGATTCCACCGACAACTTAAATACGCTCTAACAGCATCAACAAACAGCTGAACTTGGGTTGATAAACTACCCCTTATCATGCTAGCCCTACACAACACTGTTATGCAGAACCTAAAGTGCACCGCGCTGAATTGGTTTTCGGGACACCTCTAACATTGCCCGGACAGATTTTCAGCTCTGTAACAGACAATCTTCCTTCCAGTCAGTTCGTCAGCGACCTTAGGCGAAAAATGATAGACATTATCTATACGCCGACTAGGGCTCACCATAAACCATATTATGTCCCCGCTGACCTACACAAGACTAATTTTGTTTTCCTCCGTCGAGATATGGTACGCAAGCCACTGACTCCTAATTATACAGGACCACATCAAGTCATCTTTCGAGCATCGAAGTATTTTATTATAGATCTCGCAGGAAAACATACTACGGTCAGCATTGACCGGGTGGAGCCAGCATACATTAACCATGACAACAAGCTTTCGACCACGCAACAAACAACTGATTCTTGACCTTCACATGCGCATCCATTCTCAACACCTGAACCAGAAATTAGCCCACCTACCCGAACTAGATCGGGTAGGCACGTGCATTGGCCTGCAAAATATACAACTTATTATACATATTAATATATATATATATATATATATAGAACACAAATACACATCAACTGCTCCAGACCAGGTGCAATCTTCAGCTGAGCGCCGTGCTTCAGCAAGGTTTCGGCCCATTAAGCTCAGTACCTTTCCACACGGTGAGCCCGCAACAGCTGGATGATGTTACGTTGCAACCGGTCTATGTTAATTACGTGCGACTCGATGAGAATTTTTGTGTAATCCATACACTTCCTTCCACCGCTTTTTCACCACAGGTCTTTATCACCTTCTCCGGCTTTGGGATTCCACCACACTTGAGGAATCTCTTTAATCTCTGAGCTGCCATACAAAGCGACCGGTGACAGAATCCTTGCAACACCAAGCCACTTCCTTATGCACTTACTAATTTTCCTCTCAATTATTTCAACTCTAGACAGTGCCACCTCGTATATAGTCATATAGGTCACATTAATCTAGACATCAATCCAAAATGCATACACCACACCTTAAATTTTCCGGGAGCCCACATTGATCTAATCTTCGCAGGCCCACCTCCGCTTGTTGCTGGATTTCGATCCCACGGTGACGATCTGTCACAGGGAAGTTATACCACCTCCCCAGAATCTTTATACTTTGCTCCCGCACTGTTGGTATCTTTTCACCTGCGATGGAAAACACTTCATGTATGACCGACCCTCTCTTCATAGACAGTGGCCTGCTTTTCCTTGGTTTGAAGGCCATCTGACTCCATTCTACCAACTCTGCTTGTCTATCCAGAACCAACTGAGCTACTTTCCTATCATCTTGGATTATCGTCAAATCATCCATAAATGCTCTGATTTTGACCTCATTCTGCAGGAAGTGGCACTCTGGTGTCAGACCTCTCAAGATCATCTCCATCACCATCACAAACAGTACTGGAGAGATGGCAGCTCCACATACCTTGTAGTGTACTTCATTGTAGAAAAACGCAGAACGAACCGATTGAAGCACACAGCCAGACAACCTCTGAGTCTCTGCGGAACGTAGAATAACTCCAACGCCAACTGTATCATGCTGTCGCGGTGTGCCAGATCACCACTCCCACTTTTTGTAAACAATCTCGTATACGCCTTCGGCAGAGAACGGTCATGACCCACGTGCGCTAAAATAGCAATGACTTATTTTCAAACCAAAAGAAAAAACACAAAAACTTAATTTTCGCCACGAAACCAAAACAAAAGACTTTTAATTTCGTACCGAAATTTATCTAAATACAGTCAACAAACACCGAATACACTTTTGACTGTAATTAATACGGCCTGAAATTAATTATAGTCACTTATTGGTTTAGCTGCTGTTGTACGGACTGTTTCCATAAATACCACCGATTTCACAGCAATCAAGAGAGACGTCTAGGGAGCCAGGAGCCTTCCTACATCGCGACTTTGACGCTTCAATCAAGTCGACCGAGCCCAGCAGCCAGCAGGACCCAGCAACAGTATCAGCAGTTGTTCAAACAGTCCTTTTCAGGGCTAACTTCCGAAAGTCACTCTAACACGATACTCGCTTCACTCTCTGCTACTGCTTGCCTCCAGCAACCTCCAGCGCCTTCCAGCTCACTCCTGCCTTCAGCCACCCACAGCTCCCTCCCGTAGCTTCCAGCTAACTCTTGCACCCCTCAGCGACCCACAGCTCACTCCTGCAGTTTCCAGCTAAATTCCGCACTTCAACGCCCAGCTACCGACTCCACCGTCCGTCGATATCCGGATCCCGATACACGACTTCCTTCATCTCACCATCTACCGCACGCTAAACAAATAAAGACACGATACCAGTCTTCAACTGACCATCCGCGTTTTGTCATCCTCCTTTGCTTTTGCCGTTACCTATCCTTGCCTTTGTGTCCACTTTCTTAGTTGTACGGTCGATTGGCGCTCACACCTTTCGGCTATGCGGAACTGACCATACACATTAGCATGATCTAGCCAGTTTCATTATTTGATATTTGCAAGACTTTCCAAAATGTGTTATTTGACCTGAAAACAGACTCGAAAATTTCCATTACCATCCCTGTTACACCGTTGACGCATAAAAAACAAGATTTTTAACTAACATTTCGAACGTATTAAAAAGAAGTAAAGAATTTCTTTAAAAAATTAGAAAATACTTTGTTCTTCCCTCTTAATAATAACAGAAATTTTGACGATAAAATTTAAGTTTGGGGTCTTTTTCATCAGGCTATGCTCTTTTTTCAGCTAACTACTGGAGGTACCGTAGGCATAATAATTCAGCATCATACAATTAATGACGAGAATTATGTAGATGTAGCGATTACTACTGTGTTTGACACGCCTACATTTTTCTCAACTGTGATTGGTCAAATAATAAATACTAACTATCACAGGACAATTTACTGATCGCATTGACCACACTGAATTTTTCCTACTGTTAATTCACAAACATGCTTTTGTTATAAAATCGCTGATTGGGTAATTTTTCATCCAATCAGATATTTTTTGTTCGCTCTCGAAATTTCTCCCCCATTGTCCTGGGAGCCTACCCATGGTTATATAAACCGGAATTTGTTCCAAAAATAGACAGTAGAAGCAGAACTCACTAGAACTCAGCAACTCATACGCGTCTACACAGACTATTCATTCTACTCACTGCACGCACACAGAACTTAAATATCATTTACCATCAGTTCTATGTAACAAGCCAAGTTGCAACAGCTCTGTTCGTTATATCTAATCCACAACTGATTTATTACATGTTCTTCTGAAAACACCATTCTATCTAATACAGAACTTTAAACATTCTTTTAGAAAACTTGTTTATTTACATTTAATCTTTCAGCTAACAGATAAAGAGAAACAACTTCTCCTATCTTATTGTTTATCACATTACAAAAAATGTTTTGTATTTGTTGATTTCAATATATATTTTATCGTTGAAACAAAAATCGGTTTTCCATTGTTTTTCCTTGATACAAAAATGTATAATTGTTAAATGCTAGTCAACACGCAGCCACATCAACCTTTTCAACACAACTAGCATTTACATTGGTAACCCCGACGTGCGAATTTACATTGGTGACCGACGACGTTCTTAAAAAGGGGTCTACTCGCAATACATTGGTAATCCCGAAAAAAATTGGCAAACCCGTCGTTCAAGGAATATAAAAACACAAAAGAAGAAGTGAAGTAAACCCTATTTTGTGCCAGCGACATCAAAGGATTGACGTACAATGTTTTAACTTGGCGCGAAAAAGTTTTGTCCGCCACGTGCGTTGAAAACATCTATCCGACATGGCCGAACAGAACGCCAGTGAGGCATCCATAATGTTAAACTTGCCAATTTTTGACACGACCAACGTGCATGTTTGGTTCGCTCAGCTGGAGGCTATTTTTCAAGCAAAAAAAATACTGTCACAGATGGCACGTTATGCCTATGTTGTGGAGAAACTGCCACCTGAAATCGCGTCCGATGTCTTGGATTTGTTGGACAGTGTCCCGACACATAACCCTTTCGACACACTGAAAGAGGCAATAATCTACAGGACAGGGAAGTTTCAGGAACGCAGATTGAATGATTTATTCAACAGGTTACAATTGGGAGATAGTAAGCCGTCACAACTACTGAGGAAAATGAGAAATTTGCTAGGCAAAAACACAATGTCAGATTCACAATTTTGCAAGCTGTGGATGGATAAGTTGCCAACCCACACAACCCAGATCCTAGTAACACTACCCGAAGACTTAGACATAGAAAAGACTGCGGAAATAGCAGACAAAATAAGTGATGCTACAACTATCAGCAGCGTCAACGTTCCAGTGCTACACGACACGCCAATTGAGGAGGTAGTCAACAAGCTTCAGCAACAGAGTAACAAGCTATCTGCACAGATAGATTGTTTGTACAGAGAGCGATCGTCGTCAGCTCACAACTTATACAAGTCCCAACGACGTTCCCGATCTAACTCTCGGGGAAGAAATGATACGTATTGCTGGTATCATCGCAATTTTGGTCAAGCAGCTAGAAAATGTACCAAACCGTGCAGTTTCAAACAGCAATTGAATTCTACATCGAACCAGAAGGCGGGAAACGCCAGTCCCAACAGCGCATGAAGACGGCGTCTGCTGTTGGGGTAGAAAACGCCAACCGTCTATTTTACGTCAGAGACAGAAACTCCGACCAATTGTTTCTCGTAGACACAGGTGCACAGGTTAGCTTGATCCCGCCTAGTCCCGGTTTTCCGAACACAATATCTTCAGTCACATTACATGCTGCTAACGGTTCGCAAATACTGACCTTCGGTCAAGTATCGATGACTTTGGACATTGGCCTGAGGAGAACATTCCAATAGTTATTCACAGTAGCAGAAGTCAAGTTCCCCATCCTAGACGCAGACTTCTTAGCACACTACAAACTTATTGTGGACATATCAAAACGCTCACTCTTAGGCCAAACCACGAAACTTACAAATTACGGAATTACCTCCACCCTCACTTCCACTAAAGTTTCCTTCGTTTGTCCGCCCTTTCACTTATACTGAAACGGTGAAGCACCACACCGTACATAAAATTCAAACATCTGGTTCGCCAGTTTCTTCCAAGCCTCGCAGGTTAAGCTCTGAAAAGTACAAAATAGTACATGCGTTAGACCTGGGAATAATTCGCCCGTCATCTAGCCCTTTTGCGTCAAAGCTACACATGGTACCTAAGGTGCAAGAGGGAGCTTGGAGACCCTGCGGAGATTATCAAAGACTAAACACACAAACGGTACCCGATAAATATCCTGTGCCGAACTTAGCAGATTTCGCAATTTCTCTGCAAGGGGCGAAAGTGTTCACCAAAATTGACCTGAGAAAAGCGTTCTATCAGATTCCAGTAGCCGATGAAGACGTGCATAAGACAGCAATAACAACGCCCTTTGGCCTTTATGAGTTACTGCGAATGCCTTTCGGGCTTCGAAACGCTGCACAGTCTTTTAAAATATTGATCGATGAAGCACTTCGCGGTTTAGATCACTCGTTCGCTTACATCGACGACCTACTAGTGGCAAGCGCTGATATGAACGACCACGTGCGTCACGTGACACAAGTTTTTGAGCGTCTAGAGCACTTCGGTTTGAAAATAAACCCGGATAAATGTCTATTCCCTGTTTCCAAACTTAACTTTCTCGGATACCTAATTGACGAATCAGGAATTACACCGATTCCAGAAAATGTGACAGCAGTACAAAACTTTCCGCAACCGACTACACTTCGTCAACTTCGTCGATACCTCGGTTTAATAAACTATTATCGTCAGTTTATTCCGAATTGTTCACACATTTTATCACCCCTAACCAACTTACTTCGAGGTCAAGGAAAAAAAAAAACGTCACAATAACACTAACTGAGGAAGCTCTCAGTGCTTTCATTAATTCACGCAATGCTTTAGCGAACTTCATGAAGCTAACTTACTTACGCGATGACAACAGAAAAAATCTTTCGTTAACTACTGATATGTCATCAGAAGCGATTGGAGCTGTTTTACATCAACACTCAGAGAAACAAACCACACCAATTTCTTTTTTTCCGGTTAAGCTTACTTCAACCCCCCAAAAAATATAGTACTTTTTCTCGCGAATTGCTTGCTATATATCTTTCTATAAAACATTTTGAACATATTTTGGAAGGTCGAAACTTCACTGTTTACACCGATCATAAACCTTTAGTTTTCGCCCTCCATACAAAATCAGATAGATATAATCCACGCGATTGTAGACAGCTGGATTTCATATCGCAATTTACTACCGAAATACGGCACATAGTAGGCAACGACAACATTGTCGCTGATACGCTATCGCGAGCTTCCTTACACAGTGCCACTGAAGAAAAGCTGGATATGGAAATTTTAGCAGACGAACAAGGGACGTCACTCTATTTAACTCATTGCAAGATTCGTCATTAAAAATTGAACAAAAACCCTTGCCTTTCAGTGCAAAGTTGATCGCTTGTGACACAAGCACTTCCAATCCCAGACCTTTGGTACCCGTCAGCATGCGAAGGAAGATTTTCGATCATTTTCACACCCCGGTCGCAAAGCTACGACAAAAATGATTTCTGAACGCCTTTGTCTGCCCTAACATGAACAGCGACATTAAAAGCTGGACTCAGTGTTGTATTACTTGCTAACGTACTAAAATCCATCGTCATACCAACTCACCGCCTGGTAATTTCACCACGCCAGACGGCCGTTTCCGTCATCTACACGTCGACTTGGTGGGTCCATTACCGGAAGCCCACGGACATCAATGCATCCTCACAATAATCGACAGATTTTCTAGATAGCCAGTTGCAATTCCTCTCCAATCTACGACCGCTGAATCTGTTGCCAAGACTATACTGAAAAACTGGATCTCGTTTTTTGGATGCCCATCAGTGATAACAACAGATCACGGCCCACAATTCCAGTCAACACTTTTTAAGGAATTCATAAATCTTCTTGCTGCGAGACATATCACCCTTGTGCTAATGGCCTCGTTGAACGTTTTCACCGCCAGCTAAAGGCCGCATTAACTAGCTCCAATGCAAATAACCAAGAATCCTGGATGGACAATTTACCCCTGGTCATGCTTTCACTCCGGTCACAAGTTAAGGAGGACCTTCAATGTTCACTAGCTGACCTTGTTTTTGGACAACCATTGGTTTTGCCAGGACAATTTCTGTCTGATAGCTCAGCCTCAGACCTTTAGAATTCCGCAACTACTTTTTCTTCAATGTCGATTTTCGTGCAAAAAGTGGATCACAGCTTCATACATTTTTTCTGAAAACCTTAGCTTCTCATTGGACAATAAATATTAAAATTATCTCGCTTATCTTCACGTACATTTGTTCTCAATGAACGAAACAAAACATATCAGGCTCCAGACTGAGTTTTGTAAAGCGCTCCCTGAGTGGTTAACAAATATTAAAAAAACAATTTACCTGCTCACCACTACGTCCGAATAGCATCAACCTAGTTTTTGACCTGACGAAAAAACAATGCTTTCAGGATCCTGTCACGTGATTAAAAAACATATAAATTGAATGTACGAGCGAACCTAGTCAGTGAGAATTTACGACGACTAGCATTAGCTAAGCGAGTTCACGACGCTTGTACCTTTACTGCAGCGAAGTACAAAGTTAGAATCTCAAATTCTTTAACATGAAATAACTTCACTGTATTTCAAGCTAAATTTTCAACTCACTCACCAACTTCTGCAACTTACTAAAAACTATTCAATCACGCTCTTGAATCTTCTTACGAAACTTAAATTACAAATATTACGAACAATACATTCCACTACGAGTAACGAAAACAAATTGAACATTTACGGAACATTCACTTCTCCAACTTCTTTAAAGCTAAAAGTTTATCACCATATTTTCAGCGTTACAGGACTTTCTAAAGTCTCTTTCAGTGAACATTTTGAGCGACAAGTTAATTCAACTTTTTGTGAGCTCAGGTAAAAAATATTCAGTAGTAAAATCTTTAACCAGTCAAAGGGAAGTAACTCATATTAATAATTCATGTAAAAAAACTGTTGTCGATTATATAAATGTTGTACCTATTATGAAAGGTTATTTTCTTGTGTTTTTTCTCTTGTTTGCTTTTTGTTTGCTTAAACATTCGTAAAGTAAAAAATGTGCGGATTGATTTACGCTGTCAATACCGCTACATAAATGGTGACCCCGAATACGAATGTGCTTGGAAAAGTGTTGAGCGATATTTTATAAGAGACTTACACAGATTTAATATTGGCAACTCTGACGTTTGTACCGACGTTTAAAAATTTGAATCACCACATTAAACCCAACTTAACTGGTATCCTGACTCCGCGTCGAAGAGATATTAACATCGTCGGCAGACGACCCATTGGTTACTGATAACACAAGTTCGTCATCCTGACACAGCCAATGTTTTATCTGCCCAGAAGCTCTGGTATCCCTCAACTAATTTTTACGACAATGACCATCAGAAAGTTGTTAAGTCTTGTCCCTCTGTTTCCTTCTCTTCTTTCTCTTTTTCCTTCTTTTGTCCTCGCAGATAATTTGGCATATCTCAGCATCACACTTCCGCGAGAAAGTAAAATGGTTATATTGATTCGCACTTGAAAATAACAAAACAAAAAATCTTTTTTTCACCGATACCCTGTTTTGGGAAAATAACAAAACAAAAAGAATGTCGCTCAGTATGTCTTTCGTTATATCTATCGGTTTAAGTAATCGCTCAGTATGTCTTTCGTTATATCTATCGGTTTAAGTAATCCCCGTAATTAACTTCTGTGGTTAATTAATTGATTAATTAACCTGCCGTTTCTAAATAGTGTTACAAAAGAAGCTATTCTCCATAGAACTGGTCAGTCTGAGGAACAAAAGCTGCGTGACGTCTTTAAAAACTTAAGCTTGAGACAAAGTAAACCGTCACAGCTGCTGCTTAAAATGAGAGTACTACTAGGAAGCAACACAATGTCTGATACAGTGTTAAGACAGCTTTGGTTGGACAAGCTTCACGTGAACACCATCCAAAATTTAGCTTCCTTCACAGACGAAATTGAGCTACAAAAACTAGCTGAAATAGCTGATAAATTAGCTGATAACTAGCCAGCTAGTCCTGTGTATGCTGCGACCCAGAGACAGCCAGTAGCATCGGTGGTTGACGCAGACGGCATGCGTGAACTTAGTAACAGGTTAGCACAACTTTCTATTCAGGTACAGGATATTCAGAAGTCTATGCAACAACGGAAATGCAACTTCACTAATTGAGCTCCTCCTGAATCACAACGTAGACACAGATCGTTGTCACGAAATAGGGAAAAATATCAGGTCAATGTATGTTGGTATCATGCTAAGTTTGGCCACCAGGCATATAAATGCCGTAAACCTTGCAGGTTTAGCGCTAATTTCTTTCGCAGTAGACCGAGACAGCAAGCGGGAAACGACGTTCCCGGCAGTAAGTGAAGACGGCGTTCGCTACCGGGGAAAAATATTAACCGTCTTTTTTATGTTAAGGACGCCAATTCTGGTTACCTATTCTTGGTTGACACGGGCGCACAAGTTAGTGTGATTCCACCTACAGCAAACATGGCGACCAAAGCTACATCATACAACCTCCAAGCTGCCAACGGTTCTCGAATAGAAACCTATGGTGAAAAATCACTCACGTTAAACCTGGGATTATGTAGATCATTCACTTGGGTATTTACCATCGCACAAGTAAAGTCACCAATTCTAGGAGCTGATTTCCTGGCTCATTTTAAACTTAACGTGAACATGTATTCCCGATCCTTAGAAGATAAACATACTTATATTGCAATTAAGGGAATTACATCAAAATTGACAACGGCAGATATCAGTACAGCCCTACCCACTGCCAACGGTCTTCAACACTTATTACGGAAATATCCAGAAATTCTGACACCGTTCAACTATATGGAACCAATCTTACACAATGCGGAACACAGGATACAGACGACTGGTCTTCCCGTGCATTCACCTCCGCGGCGTTTACATCCCGATAAATATAAAAATGCTAAGATTGAGTTTCAGCATCTGTTGGACTTAGGGATAATCCGTCCATCATCCAGCCCATACGCTTCTCCTTTGCACATGGTGTCGAAATCGGAGGCTGGAGCTTGGAGACCCAGCGGTGATTTTCGGCGACTTAATGCTCAAACAGTCCCGGACAAATATCCGATCCCGCATCTACAATACTTTGCTATAACGTTACAAGGAGCATCAATTTTACAAAGTTGGACTTGAGAAAGGTTTTTTCACCAAATCCCTGTGGCAAAAGACGACATCCACAAAACAGCTGTGACTACACTGTTTGGTTTATTCGAGTTTACTAGAATGCCTTTCGGTCTAAGAAATGCAGCGTAGTCCTTCCAGCGACTTATAGACGAAGTACTGCGTGGCTTGCATTTCACATTCGCCTATATTGACGATGTTCTGATTGCGAGTAGGAACATCGAAGAACACATTGATCACGTGGAACAGGTTTTTCGGCGATTGAAGCACTTCGGACTTAAAATTAATCCTACTAAGTGTGAATTTGCTGTACCGAAGCTGATCTTTCTTGGTCATGAGATAGATGGGAAGGGGATTACACCCGTCTCTCATAAGGTCGAAGCAATTCAAAACTTCCCACAACCAACTACACTTCGACAGCTACGTAGATTTCTTGGTCTAGATAACTATTATAGACAATTCATACCTCATTGTTTGCAAGTGCTGATTCCGTTGACAAACCTGTTACAAAATCAAAGAAAGAGGAACAGCAAGATTATTCTAACTGACGATGCACTGTCAGCATTTAATAATGCCAAGGAAGACCTGGCTAATTACACCAAACTATCTTACGTTTCGGATAGTGAAGAAGCGAACCTTACTCTTACTACGGACGCATCTGCTGATACTGTGGGAGCCGTATTACACCAAGAGAGTGATAATGTGAAGAAACCACTTTCATTCTTTTCCGTGAAATTGAATTCAGCACAACGCAAATATAGTGCTTTCTCACGTGAACTTCTTGCTATATACCTATCTGTCCGTCATTTCCGACATCTGTTGGAGGGCAGGAATTTTATAATTTTCACTGACCACAAACCTTTAGTGTATGCCTTGCACTCTAAAACAGATAAGTATAACCCTCGTGACATAAGACAGCTGGGCTATATCGCACAGTTTACGTCCGATATTCGTCACATTAACGGGAGCGACAACATCGTCGCAGACACCCTTTCTAGAGCTACTATGAATTCCGTCAAGTTACAGCCATTAGATTTTGAATGTTTAGCCAGAGAACAGCAGAGGGATGCTACCCTAGAGAAAGTGAAAAGTGACACGTCACTGCTCATTGAGCAACGACCAATTCCTTTCAGTGCGGCATATTTGTTTTGTGACGTTAGCACTAATCATCCTAGACCCTACGTTATGCGCAGACAAATTTTCGACCACTTTCATTCTATGTCTCATCCAGGTCGTAAAGCGTCAACTAAACTCATTTCTGAGCGATTTGTCTGGCCAAACATGTCTGCAGACATAAAACACTGGACGCAGACATTATTAAATGCCAGAAGTCGAAAGTTCAGCAACACACCAGATCTTCTCCCGGTCAATTTTCTGTACCGGATGGTCGATTTAAACATATCCACGTCGACCTCGTCGGTCCTTTAATGGAAGTAAACGGATACGAATACTTGTTGACAATAGTGGACCGTTTCACACGTTGGCCAGTGGTGGTGCCCTTGCGATCAACTACCGCCAGTGTCATCGCACAAATGATCCTACGTGAGTGGATAGCCACATTTGGATGCCCGTCTGTCATCACCACGGATCGTGGACCCCAATTCCAGTCTACCCTCTTTACTGAATTTACTAACCTCTTGGGTACTAAGCATATAACAACCATGGCTTACCATCCGTGCGCAAACGGTTTGGTAGAAAGGTTTCGCAGTCAACTAAAGGCAGCACTTACAGCTAGCGAAGACACACGATCGTGGATTGAAAGATTACCATTAGTAATGCTAGCACTGCGTAGTGTTGTCAAGGAAGATTTAAAATGCACCACAGCTGAGCTTGTTTTTGGTAGCCCACTTACACTACCCGGTCAAATGATGGAAAAAGATGTGTCGACAAAACCATCTACATACTTCATTCAGGACTTGAAAGAACACATGTCCAACCTCGTATTTACCGCAACGCTCGCATCAAATAGAGCAATTTTCGTACCGAGAACTTTGGAAAACTGTGAGTTTGTATTTCTACGCAGAGATGCAGTTAAAAAAAACCTCTCACACCGTACTTCGGTCCTTACCAAGTTATCTCCCATGCACCGAAATATTTTACCATCCTGATCAATAATAAGACAACCACTGTCAGCATTGACAGGTTGAAACCTGCTTTCATTGATGCCGATAAGCACTCTTCAACCTCGCTTGATCAAAATTCTTCCGCCCAGCAGAAGGATATTCTACCTGAAACTTCTCCGACAAAAACTACAACTAGAGCAGACAGACATGTGCACTGGCCTACAAAATTCGCGAAGTATCATACATATTGAAAGTTTTTTTTTCTCTTCAAACTTTCAATCTGGGGGAGAGTATTTTAGAATTCCGCAACTACTTTTTCTTCAATGTCGATTTTCCTGCAAAAAGTGGATCACAGCTTCATACATTTTTTTCTGAAAACCTTAGCTTCTCATTGGACAATAAATATTAAAATTATCTGGCTATCGTGTGCTATAGATAATATCTCCTTACGGTACCTTGTAGGGACTATTATTTGCTCATATCCATCATATTTATCCGTTCCGGCATGGACCTGCGGTTTTCATTTCTGACATAGTAGCGTCCCGACTTGTTTTCTTCTTCTCTACTTCTCCCAACTAGAGAATACAGCTTCTTTACTTCCACATCGGCTTCCTGTTCTTTTTTTTTAATTCTTCTCGGGGTACGTCCACTTTGGGACGTATCTCTATTCGATTATATTTCCCCACTTCGTTCCTTTTATCGATTCTTTTTATCGTGGGTGATCTTGTTGGGATTGCTATGAATTAGTGTGTAATCAGAAGGGTTTTAGGTTTGTGGTAATAAACGTGAAAAGCATGTTCTTCATATTAATCACAACAATTTTAGCGTAGACATACAAAAGGAATAAATCTCAAAGGCAATATTGAACGAAGAAACAAAGGTAGTCGTGATTTCAATTAGAAACAAACATTGAATATTTATGTACAAATAAATTACAATACAATTTTTGGAAAAGGTTGTGTTTCAGTCGAAATAACTGAATTGTTGAACAAAAGTTGAATTGAGTATTTTATGAACTCAAAGTTCATGAATGTTCCTTTGTTTAGGAAAAGTGTTCACATAAAAATTTGAGGAAAATTTATCGAGAGATAAATTTTAAAGTATTGTAGTTGCGAGATTTTTTTGCTGAATTTTGTATGTTTTTGTTTTGGCAGAGTTATTCACCTTGGACCGTATTTTTTATATATATTTGCTTTAGTAATAATTTCTGTTTGGTAGTGTAGAATAACACTTTTTTTGAAACGTACAAAGATTTCAGAGAGAGAAAGAGAAAGAGGTTGAAGGTGGAGTCAGGTGTTGACGCGCGAAAAGTCCTTTAAGTCAAGATGTAGACACGCGTGGATCTCTGTAGAAATCTCTCTGAGAGTGAATTGCTGACTAGTGAATCGGACTAAGATTCGTCCTTTTATTTACTCTGCGAAAATTAGATCGGCTCCCAGCGCATTCCCGCCGAAATTTATCCTGGGGCGTCTCGACCAATAATAAGCCGAGTTTCGCAATGTGTGGTGTTGATTGGTCGAAACTAGCTCTTATGGAAAATTCCACCTTTAAACGGGTTGAGTGGAAAAATACGGAGGATTCTACAAATAGCCCCACGAGATTAATGGTCAACGTAGTTTGGACATTAATATGTATAAAATGTGGTGTACTTTGCTGGCCAATGAACGCGCCTGCCGGACCTGGTCCGTGTAGGTGGGTTAATTTGGGGTTCAGGCGTAGAAGATGGGTGTTTATGTGATGTCTCAGAAACAGGTGTTGGCTGAGTGGTCACAGGTTGGTCGTCACTGTTGATATAAGCTGGTTTTAACCGGTCAATGCTGACCGTAGTTCGCTTGCCGGCAAGATCTAGAACAAAATATTTCGACGCTCGAGAAATGACCTGATGCGGTCCAGTGTAGTTGGGTGTTAAAGGTTTACGGACCATATCTCGGCGTAGAAATACGAACTTGGCTGTATGCAGATCAGCTGGGATGTAATATGGCCTGTGAAAGGCTCTGGTCGGCGTATAAACAGTTTCAGACATTTTTTGCCGAAGGTCGCTGATAAACTGGCTGCTAGGTAGGTTGTCCGATACAGGGCCGAAGATCTGTCCTGGCAAGGTTAGGGGAGTCCCAAAAACCAAGTCAGCACTGGTACAGTTCAAGTCCTGCTTGACAGTATTTCTCAAAGCCAGCATGATCAGGGGAAGTTTATCAACCCAAGTTCGGCCTTTAGTTGAAGCAGTTATAGCATATTTAAGCTGCCGATGGAATCTTTCTACGAGGCCGTTGGAACAAGGGTGATATGCTGTAGTGGAAATATGTTTAATTCCCAATAGATCAGTGAATTCGTTGAAAAGGTCTGATTGAAACTGTGGACCTCTATCGGTAGTGATTACCGAAGGGCATCCGAAGTTTGTGATCCAGTTATTAAAAATAGCACTGGCCACTGTTTCAGCTGTAGTTGATTTCAGTGGGATGGCGACTGGCCACCGAGTAAACCGGTCGATTATTGTCAAAATGTACTCGAATCCATTCACATTTTCAAGTGGGCCCACCAAATCTGCATGCAAGTGAGTAAAACGACCGTCTGGGTCGGCAAAGGTTGATGTAGGTGCCCTTGTGTGTCTGCCAACTTTGGTGGCTTGGCAACGTAAACACGTGCGGGACCACTGCTTAATGTCAGCTGCCATACCGGGCCAGATAAATCTGTCCGATATGGTCCGCAACGTCGCCTTGCCTCCAGGATGTGCTTGTGTATGAAAATGTTCAAAAATCAGACGGCGCATATTTGGCGGAATGTACGGACGCGGGTTACCCGTGCTGATGTCACAATAAACTGACCTGTTTGTAAACGGGAGCGGTCTTTTTTCAATTTTTAAGGAAGTGTCCGAGTAGATAGCTTGCAGGGTTTCGTCCTTGTCTTGCTCGTCAGCTAAGTTATCAAAGTTCAGTGTTGTACTCTGCACTGCGCTGAGAGTTGTACGAGACAAGGTGTCGGCCACGGTATTACTAGCTCCACTAATGTAGCGTATATCCGACGAGAATTGTGATATGTAATCCATGTAGCGGATATCTCGCGGATTGTGTTTATCCGACTTAGCATGTAGAGCGTATGTAAGTGGCTTATGGTCTGTAAAAATTGAAAAGTCACGACCTTCCAGGATGTGCCGGTAGTGTCTGATGGCTAAATAAATTGCCAACAGTTCACGGCTGAAGGTACTATACTTCTGTTGGGCCGTATTTAGCTTAATAGAGAAAAATGACAGTGGTCTTTCCACACCGTCGACTATCTGGTGAAGTACGGCACCAACTGTATCCGACGACGCATCGGTAGTTAGCGTCAGTTTCGCGTCGGGTGAGGACGTAATGTACACAAGTTTGGTACAATCCTGCAAAGCTTGTTTTGCTTTTCGAAAAGAGTCCAGCTCGTCTGCAGATAACACAATCTTCGGGTTTTTTCGCTTATGATTAGAAAGAAGATTCGTCAGTGGAAGAAGTACAATGGCACAGTCGCGTATAAATCGGCGATAGTAGTTGATCATGCCAATGAATCGCCGTAGCTGTCTCAATGTTGACGGTGGTGGGAATTCACTGATGGCCTTGACCTTTTCGTCCAGGGGAGCTAAGCCATTCTCATCAATGACGTGACCAAGGAAAGTTAATTCGGGGACAGCGAATAAACATTTATCAATGTTTAACTTTAGTCCGTAATGTTGCAATCGTTCAAAGACCGACTGTAGATGGTTACGATGTTCCTCGGGCGTTTTACTTGCTATCAGTACGTCGTCAATGTACGCATAAGTATAAGGTAATCCGCGGAGGACTTCATCTATAAGACGCTGAAAAGATTGCGCAGCATTACGGAGTCCGAACGGCATTCGGGTAAATTCGTACAAACCGAACGGTGTCGTTATTGCTGTTTTATGAATATCAGATGGTTCGATAGGAATCTGATAAAAAGCCTTCCTTAAGTCCAGCTTGGTGAAGACAGTAGCGCCTTCAAGGGACAAAGCAAAATCCTTAATATGAGGGATTGGGTATTTGTCTGGCACAGTCCGAGCGTTTAGGAGTCTGTAATCTCCACACGGTCGCCAGGCATCAGGTTCGTTCTTAGGGACCATGTGTAACGGTGTGGAATACGGACTGGAAGATGGTCTTATTATGCCCAGTTTGAGCATATTTTCGAATTCTTCCTTAGCCACCCGTAATTTAGTTGGGTGTAGACGACGGGGTGACACGTGGACTGGGGGTCCAGTTGTTTTAATAGTATGTGTTGTGTTGTGTTTTACGGGTTCTGTATGAGTGAACGGTGCTAAAAGAGATTTGTACTGCTTAAGCAAATCTTCGCAACCGTTCGCACTAGGTACCAGAGCAGTCAGTCCAACCGTGGAAAGCTTGGATAAAAATCCGCGTCGTCGCATATCCGTGCGCATATCGGTAAGTGTCCGAGATGACAGCTCCACGGACAAGTCGAAGTGTGCGAGGAAATCCGCTCCTATGATGGGTAACTCTACATCGGCTATAGTGAAGGTCCATGTATATTCTCTCCGTAGGCCGATGCTTAGAGACATAATACGCTCGCCATACGTACTGATGGAAGTGCCGTTTGCAGCCTGTAGCTTGAGTTGAGTTTGTCTGGGCGTTAATGACGATTTCTTACAATAACTCAGCGGTATAACGCTGATCTGAGCGCCAGTGTCAACTAAGAACTTCAATCTGCTGTTGTTGTCGAGAACGTAAAATAGGCGATTTCCGTTATTTACCCCAGCAGCACACGCCCTTAATGGCCGCCGGGTTCGGAGTTTCCCGCGTTCTTATACGCACATGGTGGCTGACACTTTCTTGCGCGGGCGCCAAACACTTCATGATACCAGCAATAGTTTCTCTGGCGGTGACGAGTATGTCTTGACGTTGATCGTCGCCTACCAGGATTGTGTCTGTTAGCTGAAGTATCGCGACTCCGTCCAGGAATGCTCTGAATTCTGTCTAGGCGTAAAGATAGGTTCCTTAGTTCGGTAGTCAGAAAATGGAGTTGCTGGTTAACATCCGGGGTCGGGTTATCTGTCACGACAGAGGAAATTTGGCGCGCTGGTCTAGTGTCCACGATTTTGTCCGCGATCGATGCCAGCTTGTGGACATCGACCTCCTCAGTTAGGACTGCTAAAATTTGCACTATATCGGGCGGCAATTTCTCCAGCCACATTTGTTTTAATACAGTTTCGGATATACTGTTGTCACCGAGTAGTGTAATCATTTTACGAAGAAGTTGGGAGGGTTTGCTGTTCCCAAGTGTTACATTCGTAAGGAGATCCTTAATCTTTCGTTCCTCGGAGCAACCTGTTCGTTGTAGGATTGCGTGCCGAAGCACCTCATACGGCTTTTCGGGCGGGAGATTAATAAGGATATCCGCTACTTCCGCAGCGATTTCAGCGGGAAGTTTCTCCACAACAAACGCGAATTTCGACTGCTGGGACGTCACGTGTCTGGCTTGGAAAATCGCGTCGAGTTGTATGAACCACGTTTGTGTATTCGTGGTATAGGAAGGGAGTTCCATCCTGAGTGCAGCTTCAATTGGTTGTACAGGATCTGCCATGTCGACTGAGGTTTTGTTGTTTGAAATAATGTGGTTATCAATTTGTTGGTGGTTTTGCCTGTACAAACGTCGGGGTTACCAATTTGTTGGGATTGCTATGAATTAGTGTGTAATCAGAAGGGTTTTAGGTTTGTGGTAATAAACGTGAAAAGCATGTTCTTCATATTAATCACAACAATTTTAGCGTAGACATACAAAAGGAATAAATCTCAAAGGCAATATTGAACGAAGAAACAAAGGTAGTCGTGATTTCAATTAGAAACAAACATTGAATATTTATGTACAAATAAATTACAATACAATTTTTGGAAAAGGTTGTGTTTCAGTCGAAATAACTGAATTGTTGAACAAAAGTTGAATTGAGTATTTTATGAACTCAAAGTTCATGAATGTTCCTTTGTTTAGGAAAAGTGTTCACATAAAAATTTGAGGAAAATTTATCGAGAGATAAATTTTAAAGTATTGTAGTTGCGAGATTTTTTTGCTGAATTTTGTATGTTTTTGTTTTGGCAGAGTTATTCACCTTGGACCGTATTTTTTATATATATTTGCTTTAGTAATAATTTCTGTTTGGTAGTGTAGAATAACACTTTTTTTGAAACGTACAAAGATTTCAGAGAGAGAAAGAGAAAGAGGTTGAAGGTGGAGTCAGGTGTTGACGCGCGAAAAGTCCTTTAAGTCAAGGTGTAGACACGCGTGGATCTCTGTAGAAATCTCTCTGAGAGTGAATTGCTGACTAGTGAATCGGACTAAGATTCGTCCTTTTATTTACTCTGCGAAAATTAGATCGGCTCCCAGCGCATTCCCGCCGAAATTTATCCTGTGGCGTCTCGACCAATAATAAGCCGAGTTTCGCAATGTGTGGTGTTGATTGGTCGAAACTAGCTCTTATGGAAAATTCCACCTTTAAACGGGTTGAGTGGAAAAATACGGAGGATTCTACAATCTCGCCCTTCCGTTTTTCCTCTCTTCATGAAGCCTTTTCTCAGTTTGTCTTGTAACCACTGCTGAAATTTTCCTTTTTTATCTTCCGAGTTGTAGTGCCTTCTTTCCACTTGATGCGTTGATATTTTTCTAGGCTCAATATCTATTTGCTTTCTGTCTATATCACTTCCTAACAACAACGAAATTCCTTTCATTGGAAGCGAATCTAGCAACTCGACTTCTACTTCGCCGGTTTTCCATTTCGACTTTAGTTTAATCTTCCATATCTCCGTTTTCACAGGTTTACCACCTATGCTGATCACTGTCTTTATCTTCTCCGTCCTATATCTCATATTTTCCGGCACATCACTTCGTCTTGCTAACGTCTGGGAAGCCCCTGTGTCCCTGAACACTCTTAGGGTTTTCATTTCATTTCCGTTCCTGTCAAACATCTGACCGTTTGGAGTATATGGCCAATAACTCCTGCCTATCTGCTTCGTGATTGCCGCCCCTTGGGGTTTTCTATTTTCTATCATATCCTTACGACTCCTACAATTTGTAGCGATATGCCCCGGGTTTCTTCATGCATAACATACTATCTGTGGTTACGTTTCGTTTCACTGCCCATATCTGCGTTCCGGTGCGCCTGGGTTCTCCATTACCACGCGTCTGTGTTGAATGGCGTATTATGGGTGTACTATTCTTTGAACGAGCTTTCTTATGGGTAATATTGCATTCGTCTGCCAACGTAGCTAAGTCATAACATGATTCTATTTTCTTGTCACTCAGGTATGTTCTCATTTCCTCAGACAGGTTGTTCTGAAAATCCTCCGCCAGTATAAGATTTTTCAACCCATTATAATCCTCGACTACTTTCTTGGCTTGACACCACCTGTCTAAATATATTTCCTTCTGCCTGATATATTCTACATATCTTTGGCCCTCAAACTTTATATAGCTCCTAAACTTTTGTTTATAGGCACGAGTTCATATGCCTTCAATATCGCGGACTTCACTATTTCATAGTCTGCGCATTCTTCGGTCGACAGCGTTGCATAATGCTTTTTGCGCTTTACCAGTCAATACTGTTTGCAATAATATCGCTCAATGTTGTTTTAGCCATTTCATATTTGTAGCCGTCCTTTCGAAGTGATCAATGTATTCTTCTACTTCCCTTTCTACAAACTTCGGCAGAAGGTGCACTTGCTTGGTGATTTCGAAATTTTTCTCCTCATTTACTTGTCTGATTTCTAGTTCGCGTATTCTGGTTTCTTGTTCAATACGTGCCTTCTCTATCTCGGCTTTGGCTAGTATTCTACATTCTCCATTTTCACTTTATCTTTTTTTCCCTCTTGTTCACCTTGTTGTGGTCAGTAAGTGTTATCTTAGTAGAAGCGTTAAAAGGAATTTATGGCAAGAGCCCCCATTTGTTTACGAAGCAAAGATATACCGGACGAGGGCCCCATATGTCATAAGCCCTACTCAACGAATAATCAGGAATGCAATCATACGCCGACCAGGAGATATATACCTTATCTCGTCTGTGGAAAGATACGGACTATCTCTCCCAGACCATGACAAAGGGACAATTAGTAAGGAAAATATTTGAAGAATACTGTTCGATTGAAATAATCGAACAATAATCTTTCCCAGGTTCGCTTCGAATACCGATCCACAATTCAAGAATGAACAATAAGGCATAAGAAAATTAGGTATAAGAATTTTAATATATATCTATACATAAGATAGAGATAAAAGAAAAAAAATGTAAGCATGAATGAAATTTCAAGGCATATGTTTGAGATATCAATAGTCACTCAAATCCAAACAACCCGAATGGATGCAAGCAAAACATATAATGATATGTACGAATAACCACGAATGACTACGAATGCAGAAATTAACGCATAACCAAAGAGATATGGGGATAGGATTTATATTACTATTTTTGACATGTGGAAAGATGTTTGCGATAACATAATGTTCATGTATGCATGTGTATCTTTCTAGCACGGGTCCAAAATATAATCACTTATCTTTGTGATCAGTTTTCTCTCCCGCTTATTATCTTTTCTTTTTTTTTCTTTTTTATCCACTTCAGCTTCAACCGCTATCTGGCTGCAACAGAGATGTATACTTTCTTCTTCTCTCTTGTCTTCTCTTGATTTCTCTCTTCTTCTCTTGATTTCTCTTTTCTTTCTTCAATTGTTGGCTACAGTCTACAAATTTCCTTGTCTCTTCTGTGATAAATACCTCGATTTATCTTCTTCCATCTGGAGTTAACGAACAGAAATATACAGCCTTATATTTCTTATCCGGTGTAGCTTATGATGAATCGGACAAGTTCCGTCATTATCAAAATGAGTCTTCATCAGTTATCAGAGCTATGATTTCGTGTCTTCATCCTTCAGAGACAAGATAGCAACTAAATTTTTCTAATCCACACGTGACCCACATCTGGCGCGAATTTCGGCTCCTGCTGCTTCATGACCCCACGTCTAGTCCCTTGTCTAGGCTTCTGTTACTAAGGGTCTGGGTAATGTCGACATATTGACCTGCTTCCCCAAAATGCCTCGAGACTCCCACGTGACCTCTTCTGTCGTCAAGCGGAGCTTAACCCCAGTATATGCATAATTTGGCTGGCCTCATTAAAATTATAACCTAGGATTTTTTGTTTACAAAATTCTCGTTCGCACCAACATTCTTACTAATACCATATGGCCATTTAAAATCTCTCAGATCTTTTGGTCACTTTGCGTCTTCTTAACCAGCACTTTTTACAAAAAATCAATTGTTAAAGCCTGCTATCTGATCCCTTCATGAAATTAGCGTCTATGGGAACCCTTGGCTTTTCTCTATCGCGTATTGACAATATTTTGGAATATTTTCTCATGCCAAAACATTTGATAATTACCATATAGCTGTGCCTTGCGGGCACTTAAGATTATATCTTGTTCTCAGATTTTTCGTTAATCAGTACTTTTAAAATATCAATCAGTTGTCAAAAGCTCGCATATGGCGTTTTTGTGAGTCCAATGTTTATGCCAATTCTCGGATATTTTAGAAAAGTAACGCGACCTTATTTTTAACGTAAAAAATAAAAATCTCGGGTATTTTCTTTTCCGTTCTCAGTATTTTCTTATGTAATTTTTATGGTTAATTAGTTAATTAATTACCATAGCTAAATAGTGTCACACAATGAACACTTGTTCAAATCGATACAGAAACCTGGGGAATCCCCAAATTCTCAAACACTGTCAGCCGCCACTCTAAAGTCGAAGTCAATATAAGCAGAGAGAGAGAGAGAGAGAGAGAGAGAGAAAGAGTCGAGTAATTTTTCATTTTTATTTCGTCTACATTACCAAAAATAGTAATGTCTTGACGATATTCGATCCGCACTAGCTCTGTGATCAAGAAACACAACGTGGCTGGAGCGAGGTGTGGAGTGGGGCGGACAGCGACCAACTAACCGTTGACCAACGACGTTATCGAGCAAGCGTGGGATTGACCTACAAACCAAGACATATTCTAGTATACGCAACCTGGGAATGGTGCTATAGATATTTATTAATAAAAAAAGTATAAATGCATACAAAATGTAACATTTATTCTATTACTTAAAAGAAAATAAACATTAAGTAAATGTAACTTTTTATATTTCTTAACGGTGCAAATGTAACTGTTTTTCTTATTTCAAATAAAAATACTAAATCTGAACAAAATATTAAATTTTTGTTATTTCTTAATGACTAAATCTGTACAAAATGTAATATTTTATATTTTCTAATGAAAAAGACTAAATCTGTACAAACTGTGCATTTTCTAAATGAAAAAGTTTAATCCTGAAAAAATATAACACTTTAATGAAAAAGACTAAATCTAACACTTTAATGAAAAAGACTAAATCTGACAAAAATGTAACTTTTGTCGATATTTCATAATGAAAAGACTAAAACTGATTAAAATATATTTTTTATATTTTTTAATGAAACAGACTAAATCTGTATAACTTTTGTGAACATTTCTTAATGAATAAAAGATTAACCTGAAAAATATAACTTTTTTGATACTTCTTAATGAAAAAGGATAAATCTAAAGAAAATATAACTTTCTGTAGATGTTTCACAATGAGAAAGACTAAACCTGATGTAATTGTAACTTTATTTCTTAATGACAATGAATCTATCTGATGAAGATGTACCTATTTTTGGTATTAATTTATGAAAAACACTACATCTGAACAAAATATAACTTTTTGATATTTCTTAATGAAAAAAAAATAATCTGTACAAAATGTTTTTTGTACTTCTTAACAAAAAAGTCTAAATCTGTAAAAAATGTACGTTTTTTGTAATTTCTTAATGAAAAAAGATGAAAACTGGAAAAAGTATAGCTATATTTCATATTACTTACTGAAAAAGACTAAATCTGGTGAAAATTTAACTTTTTTATATTTCTTAATGAAACAGACTATTCCAAATGTAACATTTTTTTAGATATTTATTAATGATAAAGTTTAAATTTGTACAAAATGTAACATTTATTATATTTCTTAATGAAACAAGACAAAACCTGAAGTAAATATAACTTTTTTAATATGTTAAAAAGACTGTATCTAATAAAAATGATTTTTATATTTCTTAATGAAAAAGTCTAAATCGGTACAAAATGAAACTTCTTATATTTCTTAACGAAAATACTAAATCTGTTCAAAATGTAACTTTTTTGATATTTCTTAATGAAAAAAGATTCAATCTGTAAAACCAGTAGTAAATATAACATTTTTATATTTCTTAATAAAAATACTTTATCTGATGAAAATCTATCTGCTTCTGTTGTTTCTTACTGAAAAAATACCAAATCTGAACAAAATATAACTTTTTATATTTATGAATGAAAAGACATAACTTTTTTTATACTTCTTAATGAATAAGATTAAATCTGTACAAACTGTACTATTTCGACATTTCTTAATGAAAAAAGATTAAACCTTAAAAATTTTTTTTTTTTGATATTTCTAAATGAAAATGACTAAATCTGATGAAAATCTAACTTATTTTTATATTTCTGGATGAAACATAAATCTGTACCAAATATAACATTTATTATATTTTTTAAACAAAAAAGACTAAAGATGAAGTAAATGTAATTGTTTATATTTCTTAATGAAAGAATCAGATGAAAATGTAACTGTTTTTTATTTCTTAATGGAAAATATTAAATCTGAAGAAATATAACATTTTTGATATTTTTAATCAAAAAGTCTATATCTGTATAAAAATGTAAACTTTTAATACTTTATAATCACTAAACTATACTTTATAACCACTAAATTTGTACAAAATGAAACTATTTAAAATTACTTCATGAAAAAAGATTAAACCTGAAAATATAACTTTTGTTGATATTTCCTAATGAAAAAGGCTAAATCTGAAGAAAATGTAACTTTCATATTTCTGAATGAAACAGACGAAATCTGTAACAATTTTACATAATTCTCAATGAAAAAGATTAAATCAGTACAGAATGTAACATTTACTATTTTTTCTTCATGAAAAAAGATAAACCAGAAGTAAATCTATATTTTTTCTCTTAATGAAAAGAATTCTATCTGATGAAAATGTAACTGGTTTTTCAATTTCTTAATTGAAATTACGTAATCTGAACAAATATATCATTTTTGATATTTCTTAATGAAAAAACGAAATGTACCAGAAAAAAATATAATTTTTCTTGATATTTTTAATGAAAAAGACTAAATATAACTTTGTGAAACTTGACAAAATCAATATTTTTCGATCGATACCACAACGATTTTCAATAATTTTATTGGTTTTCTAATGATTTCAAATAGCAAGTAAAATTTTCAAACAGCCGTGTTTAACGTTCAAAAAGTAGCCAAAACAGCTTAATTTTACACGTAAATATCAATCTTTTCCAAAAGTGTGTAAAACCTAAAATTTGTAATATAACTTTGTGAAAACGGTTGAAACTTGTCAAAATCAATATTTTACGATCGATATCATATCGATTTTCAATAATTTTATTGGTTTTCTAATGATTTCAACGTATAAATTAAATTTTCAAACAACCGTGATTAACGTTGAGAATGTAGCCAAAACAGCTTGCTTTTACACGTAAATTTCAATATATTTCAAAAGTTTGTACAACCTAAAATTTGTAATATAACTTTGTGAAAATTGTTGAAACTTGTCAAAATCAATATTTCATATTTTTCAATAGAAAAGATAGAAAACACAGTGGATTTTGATATATTTTGGTATTTTTCAGTGGAACTTTTACAAACATTTTTCAGTGGAACTTTTGAAAACAAATTTTGTTATTTTTCAATAATAAAGTTAGAAAAGACATTGGTATCTTTCATATTTTGATATTTTTCAATAGAAAAGTTAGAAAACAAATTACAAGATTGTGTATTTTGCTACTTTTCAATTAAAAACATAGAAACAAATAGAAATATAACATATTTTGATATTTCTCAATGGAAAACATACAAATATAGAATATTTTGATATTTTTTTAAAAACAAATTTAGGAAACAAATTCAATAGAAAAGTTAAGAAACAAATACAAATATAGTATATTTTAATATTTTCCTTACAAAGGTTAGAAAACAAATTGAAATATTGAATATTTTGACAATTTTCAATCTAACACTTTACTCTCTGGGTTGAGTGAGGTGTCTACTCGGTGGTGGCGCTTCAACTGCGTACAACGTCGACAAAGTCAAAACAAGATCAACAATATTACTGGCAGATCTAAGTGCAATGAGCAAACAAAAGAAAACAAAAATGATTTACCTGATGTCCACCGCTTCGTGTTTTGTTGCTTTTTCCTCCTTCTTTTGCTTCCTTCTCTTTTCCTCCTGATGTCACTTTTAGACCAATATAGCCCGAAGACTAGAGTCATTTCTGGTCTTACTTGGTCCCGACTGGACAACACAAATGCAACCTTATGTCCTCTTTCAGACGGCCGTGGTAATTCCCACGGGTTTATCCTGATCACGGCCACCAGTCTAACACTCTCGCCCCAGCCCCTCAACCTCCAAAAATATATATATATCTGTAGAAAGCGAGACAAACAACTATTCAATGGTTTTATATAGCAGGAAAGAATAGTATAGAAAAGAAACAGGGTACAGAAAAGAACATAATTGACGTGAAAACACATACACTGGATTCTAGACAGAGAGAGAGAGAGAGAGAGAGAGAGAGAGAGAGAGAGAGAGAGAGAGTGGGTTGTGATTAGCTTGTTGTTAAATCGTCTCAGAAAGATATACGATTCCTGCGATGGAGAGATAAAGATTTCTGTGTGCGGCTTAAAGTTTATCATCAGCGGTAGTAACAGTAGTAGTAATCTTCGTGGTAGCAGAAGAATCGGTACTTATATTTACATTACATGTTAGTGGGGGGGGGGTTGTTCCAATCACTGACGTCACATCCAGTCTCCGATATCTCTCCACCCAGTACGACTGCACTCGACGACAGACGAGCCCAAAAACAACCTTTTGCTTGTTCGACGTTTCCGTTTCCAGTGGTAGTAATAATATTAGCAGTCTTAGATTGTTGGAGGAGTAATTTGCTTCTTCGTACTTATATCAACAAAATATTTTAGCGGGCGTTTGTTTCCAATCCCTGACGTCGCATTCAATCTCCGACTTCTCTCTACCCAGCTCGACTGCACTCGACGGCAGACGAGCCAACCACTCTCTCAACAGATTCTGTGCGCGTTTATATAAATAAACCTGGCTGATCATAAATCCTTGGCCCGCATACGATTATCACGAGTGCTACCTTCAACCCAAAATCATGTGAATTTCAAAGTTCCTCATAGCCTTAGTAACCTCTATTTCAAATTTTAACCCATAAAAATTATCTCGATCATCTTTCATTGTCTTCCTAATGACCCAATTCCAAATGGGTTAGATCAGATTCCCATCAGTAAACGAAATTTTACGGATCTAATTTTGCTGTTCAAATCTACTCCAATTTCAATAAAAAAAAGAATGTGTGTTTGTGCGTGGTTCCCAAAATCTCTGTTACATTTCCTCCCCTACTTATCTGTAATTTACTAGTAAATGACACACGAGCTTTCCTATCAACATAATATGAGAAAACCCAGTACAACATGCTTCTGACTAGGGTCTACTTAAACATACGTCTCTTCCAGTATGCAACGGTAGAGTCCTCAGTTCTTAGGGGTCATTATGTCCACTTACATTTTCATTGTCCTTACGATACATATGTACATGCAACTTCCGGTTAAAGTTCACTGTTGTGGTGATCTCGTGCAGTAGAACCTTTTCACATAGTTCATTAGTTCGAGTGTTATTTCCTTTTTTTATTGGAGTTCGCAACACTCCTTACCAATTATTTCAGTCTCATTACAAAAAAAAAAAATTCGATTTATTTCGTATATCTGTCCCTCCGATTTTGTCTCGCCTTCACAACAGGCTTTGTCGAATCTTTTGTCGGATCAGGTCCTTCCACGACAATCGTGGACACTCCTTCAATATCAGTTAGGGGTCCAAATGCACTCGGGTCGGACCTACCTTGGTAATGTGCACTAACTGGAATCCCTCCTTCACTCATGCACTCCCGTGTCAGTTTATTCTGCCCGATCGACAACACCGCACGCCTCTTCAACCAACACTAAACTAGCAATGTCACGACTATCATTAGTATATTTCCCACAACGGTCGGCCAGGTTATTATAGCAACCTAATTCTCTTTCCAGCCCGAATTCGGTGTACTTATCTCATCTAACTCCGACTTCAACCGTTCAAGATCAATCTTATGGATTGGCTTTAACAATGCCGGCATCTTTTCGAGCGACATTTTAGGAATCTCTCTTACAATGGGTTCCCACAATCCCGTCCATCCACTGGCATTCGTTCCGGAGATATTATTCTCGGAGACAGGTGTCCCAGCGATTTGTCGCTCCACAAAAGACACTGTCATTAAAGCCTTGACATCTCTGGGCATCATAGCTCAGCGAGCCGTTAAAGGGAAAGGCTTCTTCGTGTGTGACGTACTGCCCACGCCTGCCGACTGTGAAGCTGCATCAACTCGTGATCTCATCACAAAAGACCTTATATTACGGACCGAGTACGAAGGCAGGCGGAGGATCAACGTTTCAGTATTCGAGGTTCCTCCTCAGATTGTCGAGAAGCATTTAGCTGCTTATCTGTGCCAGTTTGGACAGATACTCAGTGCTTCTTCAGACGATCTGACCGGGGGATGGAGCTTCGAGTTAATGATCGATCAAAATTCCTTCCGTTCCATCCCCAACTGTCTGGATGTAGAGGGCCGGAAGTTGCCGATAATTGTCACCGGGCGTAAACCGGTATGCTGGAAGTGTGTACAGACTGGTCACCTCTCCTCTTCCTGAGCAGAGAAGGCCTATGATGATATGGCCCCAGCCCAACCAAATTCCCTTTTGGTCGAGTCTGTTCAATCCGTCTCGCCTGAAGTGGGCATGCCTGCGACCAGGACCGGTGTGGAAAATCCCCCGGTTGGATCTAAATCTCAGCCTCCATTCCCCGAAAAGCCTTTGCCTATCGCTAGTGCGGTTAGGGAGAAGGGAGAAGGGGAATGGCAGGTCGTGGGTAAGGCGAAAGGGAAGACCGAGGCAGCGGGACCTCGTTCCACACCAAAAACAGGCAAAGGCACAAACAGCCCCATTCCCTCAACCAGTGCTAAGGGCGACTCTCCGACAAGCTACTCTGATAAGCTTAGACAAAAAATAATCAAGTATGAAACATCTTTTGAGAAGAAGGAAACAATCCAACAACTTAAGGAGTCCCTAAAATAAAATAAAAAACAGTTTCGGAGAGGAAATCTGTCTTATCCTTTTCGGCACCGTCTTCCCCTGTCACTAAACATTATCCAATGGTCCCTCTTCCAATTGTCAAATCACCAAGTCAGGTATCATCCAAAATGACCACACTCAAGAAGGGTACTGTGACTTCATCAAAAAAATCACCTCACTCTCCATCACCCAATTCTTCCCCAATGCAAACTCCCATTCACTCACCTAAAAACAAGACCAACATAAAAGACAAAGGAGCCCTTCTTCCGATTCACCTGAGCCCACGATAGATAAAAAGATTAAGTCCAAACCTATATACAACACAGGGTAAGACGTGTGCCGCGTCTCCAAAGAACAGGAGGAAAATGCACTTATGACAGCTAAAAAGGTGAAAAATCTAAAAACTCTTTTAAATTTTAGGAAAATCAAAGATCTGGGCGTGGAAAACCCACGAAATTTCACTAAAGCCAAAAGGGTCCTCACCGTTGTTCGGTCGGGTGTAGCTGGAAAGCAGATATGGGCTATGATGGCTGAATCCAACGAAACATTTGGAACGCCCATGGCCTGTTTTGATGACGACGTCGTTAAAAAATTGAAAAAATATTGTTCAGGGAGGTTCCCAGTTTTTGTTAACCCCTCCCTTTATAGGGCCTTAAAATTAACCTTCCCCCTGGACGTTGGCGCCCTGTCTCCTGATGGCACCATCAAGAGTGAGATGGGTACTGGATGAATGGGAGAGGACGTCGGTGTCCTGACCCCGGCCATGTTCAATGCAGGAGAGCAACCCTAATCTGTTTTCATCATGGTTCTCTGGTTATCAAGTGTGAATGCCCGAGGCCTGAGGTCGGTGTCTCGCAGGGCGAGGCTCTCTCGTGACCTTCAGCGTCTCGGGGTGAATATATGTTGTGTTCAAGAGACCCGGTTTTCTACTCATGACTATGAGAACATACTGTCTAGGGGGTTCTGCCTCTATTCAGCCTGTTTTGATTGTCGTTCGAGAGGTGTCTCTTGGCTGGTAAGCAAGTCTTTGAAGGCTGCGTGTGTTCTTGTCTTCGCGGATCCGGTGGGCAGACTTTGCGTGCTGGATGTTACCATAAAGGATAAGGCTCTTCGTCTCTTTGGGGTTTATGCGCCCAATGCCCATTCTGAACGGCCTGCTTTGTTTCGGCAGATCGAGACGATTTTGACATCACGTCGGGTAGTTTTACTGGGTGATTGGAATGCCGTCCTTGATTCCAAATTCGGGTACTAACAACCGGGACGTTAAACATTTTCGAGACTTTATTCATGGGTTTGATTTTGTCGATAAGTTCCTGAATGAACACCCTCGGGAGGTAGTGTGGACTTGGACAAATAGTGGCGGCTCGGCTAGTTATCTAGACCGAGTCTTAGTTAAGAGAGTCGATGTAGTGCTCTTAGGGTGTCCAAGTTTCCATGAGATAATTTATACAGATCATAGGCTTGTCCGGGTCCGTGTAAACTTAGATAAGCCTAAGGTTAGGATGACTGGCTACTGGAAATCATTATTTGGTGAGCAAGAATTCCGGGACCAGCTGCTACTAATGATACAGACAGAACTGACGGGAGCGGCTGTGGGAAATGCTTGGTTGGATAATTTAAAATCCAAAATTAGAACGTTTGCTGCTGATTAGAGTCGTCGGCTCAATCTAGATAGATTAGGCGGCGCAAAGGGCTTTAGAGCAAAAGGTTGATCGGGCGGTCAAATCCCGTGTTAGTGGGGACATAGCTTTAGCTAAGGCAGAGTTGGCCTCCTTGCTTATTAAGAAGGATCAAGCACAGGTAGTTAGGGCTAGGTTAAAAAGAATGTCCTCTGATGCAACGAATATGGCAGGTGAATTGCGCGCAGAGGAAGCTCGGAATGCATCTAGGCGCCATATCGCATGCGTCACATTGCCGGATAATCGTACCGTGACTACAAGCGGGGGTATATGTGAGGCTTTTCGTGACTACTTTCAGGAGCTTTTCACCAGGGAGCCCGGTCTGAGCCCTGCTCTGTTCGCGCCTATTTAGCTGACTTTCCCTGCCTTGAGGCAGCTGAAGCGGCTAGGTGCGAGAGTCCCATTACAGAGTCGGAAATCTGGGAAGCGTTGAAACAGGTTGGCCTAGACAAATCTCCGGGACTAGATGGTCTTCTGTACGAAGTGTACCTGAGGCAGTCGCCCGTTTTTGTTCCGCTGCTTGCACTGACTTTCGGCAACTGGATGAAGCAGGGGTCTATACCCCAACTCTTCACCAGGAGCGTGATCAAGTTGTTACGCAAGAACAAAAACGGTGGGGATGAGTTAGGTACCTTTAGCCCTTTAACTATGAGAGTTAAAGATCTTGGCCAACCGTTTGCAGGTTGTCCTATCTAGTCTGATTGGCTCGGAACAGACTTGTGATGTGAAGGGTAGGACTATTCAGGACAATCTTCATATGGTACGCCTGATCATTGAGCAAGTCGACAGTGAAGCCACGCTGATCAATTTAGATCAGTCCAAGGCCTTAGATAGGGTTGACCATCGGTTTCTGGAGGCTGTTCTTTCGCCGGCCGGTTTCGGGCCGTACTTTCGCACCTGGATCCGACTTCTGTATGCGACTCCCGGTGCGCTGGTGGAGGTGAATAGGGTACGATCGGAGCCTTTCGTATTGTCTCGCTCCATTCGTCAAGGTTGTCCGCTTTCGCCGTTGATTTACGTTCTTGCGTTGGAACCTTTCCTTCGCAGGTTAAGGGCGAATCCGGTCCTACGCAGAATTGCCCTGCCCGGTGCTACCACATCGGCCAGGTATTCTCCCTATGCTGACGACGTTTCGACTCTTGTGTCGAGCAGAGCCGAGATTGACGAAGTCAGCAATGAAATCAGTTGTTATGAGATGGTGACAGGGGCCAATATCAACCGCGATATGTCTGTCGGCTTGCGGTTGGGTGCGTGGAAGGGAGTTTCTCTTCCCAGACCTTTCCACTGGACGGATGGGCCGGTCAAGATTCTCGGCGTCTGGTTCGATCCTGATCTCCGGTTGGAAATGAATTGGTCGGAGGTGCGAGGGAAGGCCGAGATCGCAATTAATTTGTGGTCTCGGAGGAATCTTTCCTTAAAGGGGAGGGTGGAAGTATGTGTTTCACACATCTACCCGATTCTCCTTTACCGACTCTCGGTGCTTCCACTTCCGTTTGGCACTTTTCTGGCGTTCGTGAGGCTCTTGTTCTCCTTCTTGTAGGGAGGCAAGGCCCCCAGAGTCACTCAGGAGATCGGTTGCCTTCATCGTTCTGAAGGCGGTCTGGGCATGCCAAGCATTGAGATTCGTCAGCATATGCTTCGCATTGGCTTTCTAGATCGAATGTGTCGTGAACCGGATGAGGAGGGCGCCTTCTGGAAGGAAGACGCCCGTAAGAATTTCCTATCCCTGAGAAGTGTGCACTTGTGCGAGGAGGAGGCCCACCGTTTATCCCAAGCGGAATGCTCCTTCTATCGTGAATGTATTGCTCTGAAGCGCTTCTTAAGGGCGTCGGATAGCCTCCCCAACGTCCAGGTGTTGTCTCGTAGGGCATTATATCAAGTGTTAGTCAGGGGGTCCGTTCATGATGATTTGATTGACGATCTCGGACTTACGAAGCAGGAGGCTCGCTCAATATGGCATAACGATGAGGCATCACTCACCTGGCTGGTGGGGCCTTCTGGGTCGCCAAAAGAATTTGTTCAGCTGGCTTGGAGAAATCTCCAAACTGCCGTCGCTGTGTTGGGGAGGTCGAGACCCTGGGTCACGCCTTCTTTCATTGCAGCCTGGTAGTGCCGTTGTGCAAGTTTGTTGAAGGCCTCATGGTCCGCATGCTACAGGGAAAGTTCTTTGTACTTGAAGCCTCTTCCGTTTGTAGCAATGTGGCACCGCCGATAACGAAGGCTGAACAATATGTGTTCCACTGCTTGCTAGGAGTTTGGACGACGCGTCAGAAGGGATTCTATGGAGGCGAGAAGTTCACCTCTTCCCAATTGATCTTGTACTTTAAGCATCAGCTTAAAATCAAGATTTGGACGGAAAGGCAGCGGCTCTCTTCATCAGAATTCAGCAAAAGATGGGTGCGTCTTGCGCGCTTGTGTCGTGTGAAAGGGGTTGACCTTGAGTGGCACTTTGATGCCGGTTAGACATCAGGATATTGCTCTTCTCTTTAAGTTTAATTCCCCATCCCCTCCGTCGTTAGGTGGTTAGTGATGTCAGTTCGCAGGTGGATGCGGGGCGCCTTTCGTTTCGCGTGTGTGTTTTCGTATTTGTTGTTGTGTTCGAATAAGTGCGTGTCAGTGTGCTTGGGATGAATGAATGTTTTATACTATTAAATTCCCGCATTGATTTCGGCCAGTGAACTGGAATTTCTGCCTCATTTAGAGAATGTGGGGAGGGGGGTTATTACTAATATTATTTTATTAATTTCTTGTAAATAGAGTTATATGCATATTGTAAATACTTATTGGGGCTAGATTTTAGAATTGTTATTTTATTCCCCTCCCACCACAGACAACGAATTGTAAATATGGGGACTAATTAGTAGTTTCATAGAGACGATGAGGTATTATGGTGGTTGTAGTAAGAAAGGTATGTTTGAATGTGTGGTTTGGGTGAAAGGAATATTGTTCGTACGATTGGGTCAGTGTTTGCGGCTAGCTAAGTTAGAGTTAAGACAGAAGAAGACCGTCCTTTCCCCAATGCCCCCATAGGCCTTGTGCCACATTTCTGTATTAAACAGAATAAATATCGCAAATTTATCAACGTTAAACACGGTTGTTTGAAAATTTAATTTGCTATTTGAAATCATTATAAGACCAATAAAATTATAGAAAATCGATAAGGTATCGATCAAAAAATATTCATTTTGACAAGTTTCAACAGTTTTCATAAACTTATATTGCAAAGTTTAGGTTTTACAAACTTTTGAAAAATATTGAAATTTACGTGCAAAAGCAAGCTGTTTTGGCTAATTTTTCAACATTAAACACGGTTGTTTGAAAATTTAATTTGCTCTTTGAAATTGTTATGGGAACTTACCCATAATATTAATAGACTATTCTGTACCTCATAACTACTGCGCCTCAAGAGGGAGCAGCAGACACTGAGTCAGGCAGTGTGTCACTCAGTCAGAGACAGAGTCGCGTCAGACAATTACTGTAAGACATTGGAATAGTGATACTTGTCGAGACAACATAGTTCTCTATAATATAACCTGATTGTTATTACTAACACTTCTATTTCTTTTGTACATTTTCATATTTCTCAATAGAAAAGTTTGAAAAATTGAAGTTTTGCATATTTTGATATTTTGCAATAGCAAAGGAAGAAAAGACAGAAATAATGCTTATTTTGATGTTTTTCATTAGAAAGGTTTGAAAATAAGTAGATATATTGCATGTTTTAATATTTTTAAATAGAAAGTTAGAAAACAAATTGAAATGTTGCATATTTTGATATTTTTCAATAGAAAAGTTAGAAAACAAAGAGACATATTGTAGATTCAATAGAAAAGTTTTAAAAATATTGAAATTTTGCATATTTTAATATTTTTCAATGCAAATTGCCCGGATATACTGGCCCTGTGTGAGACCAATCTTGACTCCGCTATCCCTTCCTCTGATCTCTCGATCCCTGGATACATTCCTCTCCTCAGAATAGACTCTCTAACCCACATGCATGGCCTGGGGGTCTACGTCAAGGACCATCTCCCTCTGGCTAGAGAGTCCTCTCTCGAATCGCCGGATCATCTCCGGCTATCTCTTCTCAATGCCGTTAGCTATCTTTTCTTCCTCTACCGCTCTCCATCCTCTCAGGACTATCGGATACTTGATGTAATTTCTGACAGCATAGATAGGGCCCTCTCTGCCCATCCGTACGCTCACATATTTGTATTTGGCGATTTTAACGCCCATCACAATCAGTGGCTTAAGAACGCTACTACCGACCTCGCAGGCATTCATACTCTCAACTTTTCAGTCTCTCAATCCCTCACTCAGATAATCGATTTCCCCACGCGTTTTGCCTACAACCGTGACGGTAAGGCCTCACTCCTCGACCTGTGTTTTACCTCCATCCCTGAGTCTTGTAGTGCCACGCAGCTCTGTCCTATCGGTAACTCCGATCATGCTGTAGTGTCCGTTAGCATCTCCTTCAGCCCCACCCCCTGCAAAGAGCCTCCTACCACCAGAACCACATTCTACTACCAACGGGCGGACTGGGACGCGTTTCGTGACTTCCTCCGCGATGTCCCCTGGGATGCTGTATTTAAGCTCCCCACTCATGATTGTGCTTCTGAGTTCTCTTCCTGGATTAAAGCCGGTATCGAAGCTTTCATCCCCTTCAGGAAATTCAAGGTCAAACCTCACTCCCCCCCTGGTTCACAGCTGCTTGCTCAGCCGCCATTGCCCATAGGAACCACTTCTTCCACCGGTTTCGAAGTGATATGTCCGACTCCAATAGACGTCTATTTACCTCTGCACGCAACGAGTGTAAGCGTATCCTCGACGATGCCAAGTCACTATTTGCTGCTCGGATGAAGGAACGTATTGCATCCCGCAAATTTGGCCCCAGAGATTATTGGCGCCTCTGCAAGAGCGTCCTGAACAATAACAAACCCTCCATTCCTCCCCTGTTCAATCAGTCTGAGGTCCTGACCACCTTTGCTGACAAGGCCGAGTGCTTCGCTCGAAAGTTTTCTTCCAATTCTACGCTAGATTCTTCCGGGGTGCCCGATTTCCCTCCCAGAACTGAGGCCCTCCTGGACGGGTTGCACATAACCCCGTCGTCGGTATTGGGCATTATTTCTAACCTAGATCACCACAAGGCTACTGGTGGTGACGGAATACCAACCATTGTCCTAAAGAAATGCGCACCTGAACTGGCGCCTGCCCTCTTTAAATTGTACAACCGCTGCCTCAAGGAGTCCTGTTTTCCTGACTGCTGGAAGTCCTCAACCATTGTCCCTGTCTTTAAGAATCTGGTGACCCCTCCGACCCTTCCAATTACCGTCCTATCAGTCTCCTACCCCTCTTCGGCAAAGTCTTCGGGGCCATTATCAACGCCGAAGTGATTAATCACCTGATATCCCACGATCTGCTCTCAGACAAGCAGTATGGTTTCCGCTTTGCCCGATCTACTGCCGATGTGCTTACGGCCATCACTGAATTTGTCTACCAAGCTATCCATAACAACGGTGAAGCTCGTGCCGTGGCCCTTGACATCTCCAAAGCATTCGATAGAGTCTGGCATGCCGGCCTTCTCCGCAAGCTCCAGGGTTATGGTATCACAGGTCGATTGTTTGACCTAATACAGTCATTCCTGTCAAACCGGGATTTGAAGGTTGTTCTTAGTGGATCCATCTCCAGATCCTATCCCGCTAACGCAGGTGTTCCTCAAGGCTCCATCCTAGGCCCTACTCTGTTCCTCATATTTATAAACGACCTTCCTGACGCCATAGACTCCCAAGTCGGCATCTACGCTGACGACACCACTATTTACTCCTGCCTCAAACACAAATCTAGTGAGGCGGACAAAGCTAACCTGGCAGCTCAAATTGAAAAGGACCTCCAATCGGTTGTGATCTTGGGTGAGAAATGGATGGTTAACTTTAACGCATCTAAAACAAAACTGCTCTCTATCAACCACCATAAGGATCCATCCCTGCATCCCATTAGAATGTCAACTTCTCGAGAGCTCCTCCCTGCGCCTGCTCGGTCTCACGCTGTCTGCTGATCTGAGATGGAACAAATACATCGAGTCAGTTGCATCAGCCACCGCAAAGAAAGTTGGTTCTCTGTGCCGAGCCAGGAAATTTTTCTCCCCGGAATCGATCCTTCAAGTCTATTAATCGACCATTCGCCCTTGCATGGAGTATTGCTGCCATATATGGTCTGGGGCCCCTGCTGTTTGCCTCGGGGTTCTTGATAAGATCCAGAGGCGGATAGGCAACGTGATTGGCCCTGATCTGTCATCTCGTCAGCAGTCGCTCTCTCACAGACGCGATGTTGCCTCGCTCTGCCTTTTTTACAAGTACTTCCACGGTAATTGCTCTGAGGAGCTGCTTTCGCTTTGTCCCTAGGCCTCGTGAATTTAAACGCCCCACCAGGCTGGCATCCCGCTCCCACCCCTACACCTTGGAAACTGTTAGATGTAGACGTCTTTTCTACTCCAATAGCTTCATGTCTCGCATATCTCGCCTATGGAACTCCCTTCCCTATTACTGTTTCCCTAACAAATACAATCTCCAACGGTTTAAGTGTAGCGTCAATCGACATCTCCAGTTGCCTTGATCTATCCACTTCCCTTCTCCACATCCTTTCATTTTTCATTCCTATCTGCTCTCGCTCCGGATCTTTTGTGGCCCCCTTGCCTTGATAGGCCCACTGTCTTTCTCTTTCTCCACATCCCCTCACTTGCCACTCCTATCTGCTCTTCCTCCAACCCTTCTTTAACCCCTTGTGTGATAGTGGCCTCCGGCTTTGCTTGGGGTGATATGATTAAAAAAAAAAAATACATACAGAAATTTTGCATATTTTGAAATCTTTGAGACGAAAAGTTAGAAAACAATTTGAAATATTCATATTTTGTTATTTTACAGTAGAATGGTTAGAAAACAAACAGAAATATTGCATATTTTGATATTTTTCAACAGAAATGTTAGAGAACAAATTGAAATATTGCATATTTTGATATTTTGCAAAAACAGAATACAAATTGTAATATGCATACTGTATTATTTTGCAATAGAAACATTACAAACAATGTAGAAATATGGAATATTTTGATATTTTGAATAAACTCATAGTAAACAAATAAAAATCTTCCATATATTGATATTTTTAATGGGAAAGTTAGAAAACAATATGACATATTTCATATTTTTTTATGTATTTCAAAAGAAAAGGTAGAAAAGAAATTGAAATGTTGCATATTTTGATATTTTTCAATAGAAAGTTAAAAAACAAACTGAAATATTCCATATTTTGTCGTTTTGCAATTGGAAAGTTACAAAACAAATTGAAAAATGAATATTTTGATATTTTTAAATAGAAAAGTAAGAAAAAAAATTGAAATATTACATATTTTGATATTTTTCAATAGAAAAGTTAACAAGGACAGTGGAATGTAGTATACTTTGAAGTTTTTCAATAGAAAAGTTAGAAAACAAATGGAAATATTGCATATTTTGATATTTTTCAAAAGAAAAGATAGACAACAAATTGAAATATTGCATATTTTGATAATTTTCAGCAGAAAAATTAAAGGACAATTTAAAATATTACATACTTTGAGTTTTTCAATAGAAAAGTGATAAAACAAAATTGAAATATAGCATATTTTGTTATTTTTTAATAGAAATGATAGGAAACAAATAAAAATATTGTATATTTTGGTATTTTTCAGTTGACTAGGAAGAAAAATATTGAAATATTTCATATTTTCATATTTTTCAATAGAAAAGTGAGAAAAGAAATTGAAAAATTGCAGATTTTGATATTTTGCAATACAAAAGATTGAAAACACTTTGAAATATGCATATTTTACTATTTTGCAGTAGAAAAATTAGGATCACATTGTAATATGTATATTTTGTTACTTTGTTATCGAATATTTAGAAAACAAATAGTAATATTGCATATTTGACATTTATTGATATTTTGGATTAGAAAACTTATAAAACAAATTGATACATTGCATATTTTGATATTTTTCAATAGAAAAGTATGTAACAGTAATTGAAATGTGTCATATTTTGTTACTTTTCAATAGAAAATTTTGAAAACAATTTGACATATTGCATATTGTGTGAGAAAACCCACAGGAATGTAGCAACATTTTGATATTTTTCAATATAAATGTTATAATACAAAATGAAATATTGCATATTTTAATATTTTTCAATAGAAAAGTTAGAAAACTATCGTGACCAAGTAATGGCTTAGAAATAACAAAAAGCGATGTTGCAGATATAATGGACAGTAAATTCAGCAGAAGTGTGTTACATATCTTCGGAGTGTGAGTCGGTTGACCAGTGTTAGGTCTATATCACTGTTACTTTCCTACTACTTTATAGTAAGTGGAAGATACCACAATAGACTCATTAACAGGAAAACACTACAACACCCCACTTTTCACATGGAGTCTCTTTTTTTTTCATTACTACAAAATAGTTTATTTAACCAATACAAAATAAAAAACAAAATTCAGCAACATCCACTTTTCTTTTAGATTACAACACACCTTCCATGTGTCTGTATTCATTATACCAAAATAATGAACAAAAATTGGAAGGTAAATCCAATGAGTATTGTGCATCTGCAAACAGACTCAGTAGATCAATTTATATCACATTTCCCCACAACACTTAATTTCCTACAACTTTATAGTAAGTGGAAGAGTTCACAATAGACTAATTAGAGGGAAGACACTACAACAAAAACAAATTGAAATATTGCATATTTTGATATTTTACGAGAGAAAAGTTAGGAAACTAATTGAAATATGGCATATTTTGATATTTTTTAAAAGAAAAGTTCAAAAACAAATTGAAATATGGCATATTTTGAATTTTTCAATATTCAAGCTGGAAAGCAAATTGAAATATTGCATATTTAGATATTTTTCAATACAAAAATTAGAAAACAAATTGAAATATTGGACATTTTGATATTATTCAAGAGAAAAGTTAGAAAACAAATTCAATATAATGTATTTTAATATTTTCCAATACAAAAGTTAGGAAACTAATTGAAATATGGAGCATGATTTGATATTTTTCAATAGAAAACAAAGAAAACAAATTGATATATAGCCTATTTGTATATTTTTCAAAAGAAAAGTTATAAAAAAAATTAGAAATATTTAAGTTACAAAACAAATTGAAACATTGCATATTTTGAATTTTTCAATATTGAAGCTGGAAAGCAAATTGTAATATTGCATATTTAGATATTTTTCAATACAAGAATTAGAAAACAAATTGAAATATTGGACATTTTGATATTATTCAAGAGAAAATTTAAAAACCATTGAAATATTACATATTTTGAAATTTTTCAGTAGAAAAGTTAGAAAAGAATGTGATATATTGCATATTTTAAATTTTTCAATAGAAAAGTTTGAAAACAAATTGAAATATAGCATATTTCAATATTTTTCTATACAAAAATTAGAAAGTAAATTAAATATTGTACATTTTGATATTTTTCAATACAAATAATAGAAAATAAATTGAAATATTGCATATTTTCCTATTTTTCAATAGAATAGTTAGAAAAAATAATAAAATATTGAATGTTTTGATATTTTGCCAGAAGAAAGTTTGAAAAAATTCAATATTGTATATTTTGATATTTTTCTATAAAAAAAGTTAGAAAACAAGATGAAATATTGCATATATTTAAATTTTTCAATACACAAATTAGAAAGTGAATCGGAATATTCTATATTTTTTTATTTTTCAATACAAAAATAAGAAAACAAATTATATATTGCATATACTGATATTTTTTAAAAGAAATGTATAAAGGAAATTGAAATATTCCATATTCCAAAATTTTTAATAGAAATGTTAAAAAAATAATTGAAATATTGCATATTTTGAATTTTTCAATAGAAAAGTTAGAAAACAAATTGATATATTGCATATTATCTCTGTAGAAAAATTAGAAAACAAATTGAAATATTGCATATTTGGAAATTTTAAAATAGAAATGTTAGAAAAAATTGAAATATTTCATATTGTGATATTTTACAATAGAAAAATTAAAAATCAAATTAAAATATTGCATATTTTGATATTTTTCAAGAGAAAATTTAGGAAACAAATTGAAAAATTGCATATTGTATGTGTAATGTACCATATTTTGATATGTTTCAATAGAAAATTTAGTAAACAAATAAAAACATTGCATATTTTGATATTTTTCTATACAAATGTCAGAAACAAATTGAAATATTGCATATTTTGAAATTTTTGAATAGAATGGTTAGAAAAGAAATTGAGATATTGAATATTTTGCTTTTTTCAATGGACAATTTAGAAAAGTTAGAACACAAATGGAAAAAATTGTATATATTGAATTTTATATTACACAAGTTAGAAAGCAAATTGAAATAATATGTTTTGATATTTTTCAATACTAAAATTAGGAAACAAATTGAAATATTGCATATTTTGATAATATTCAACAGAAAATTTACAAACACATTGAGATATTTGATATATTGACATATATTGACATTCATTAGAAAAGTAAGGAAACAAATTGAAATATTGCATATTTTTATATTTTTCAATACAAAATTATGAAAGCACATTTAAATATTGCAATAGACCAGTTAGAAAACAAATTGAAACATTGTATACTTTGAATTTTTCCATACACAAGTTAAAAAGAACAATGAAATACTGTATATTTTATATTTTCAATAGAAAAATTAGAAAACAAAGGGAAATATAGCCTATTTTGAATATTTTTCTATAGAAAAGTTAGAAAACAAATTGGATGTTGTATATTTTGAAATTTCTAAATGCAAACAATAGGAAAAAGAAATTGAAATATTGTATAATTTGATATTTTTCAATAGAAAAGATTGAAAAATATAGTAATATTGCATATCTTGATATTTTTAAATACAAACATTAGACAACAAATTGAAATATTGCATATTTTCATATTTTTCAATAGAAATGTATAAAGCAAATTCAAATATTGCATATTTTATTTTTTAATAGAAAAGCTGGAAAGCAAATTGAAATATTGCATTTTTTGATATTCTTCAATAGAACAGGTTGAAAACAAAATGAAGTATAGCATATTTTGATATATTTCAATAGGAAAGTTTGAAAACAAATTGAAATATAGCTTATTGTGTTACTGTGTAATAGAAAACATGAAATATTGCATATTTTGACATTTTTTGAAAACTTTTAGTAAAGAAATTGAAATATTGTATATTTTCAATTTGTCAATAAACATATTATTGTATATTTTGTAATTTTTCAGTAGAAAAGTTACAAAACAAATATGAATATTGCATATTTTGACATAATTCAATAGAAATGTTAGAAAACAAATACAAATATAGAGTTATTTGATATTTTTAAATAAAAAAGTTAGAAAACTAATGGAAATATTGCATATTGTGTTATTTTTCAATTCAAATGTCAAACAAATTGAAATATTGCATATTGTACTTTTCAAAAATAAATTTGAAAAAACCAATTGAAATATCGTATATTCACATTTTTCAATAGAAAATATAGACAAAAAATTGAAATATTGGATATTTTAATAGTTTTCAATACAAATGTATAAAGCAAATTGAAATATTGCAATTTTTGATATTTTTCAAAAGAAATGTTATAAAATAAATTGAAATATTGCATATATTCCCATTTTCAACAGAATAATAACAGTATAATAAGAAAAAAATTGGGCATTTTCATATATTTCCATAGAAAAGTAAGAAAACAAATTTGAATATTGCATATTTTGATATTTTTCAATAGAAATGTTACAAAATAATTGGAAATATAGCATATTGTGTTAGATAATGTAGGAAACAATTTAAAATATAGAATATTTTGATATTTTTAACTGCAAATGTTAGAAACAAAAATGAAATATTGCATAATTTCTATTTTTCAATGCAAAAGTAGAAAGAATATTGACATATTCCATCTATGACATTTTCTATAGAGAACATAGAAAACAAATAAAAATATTGCATAGTTTGATATTTTTCAATAGAAAAGTTAGAAATCAAATTGAAATATTGCATATTGTATTCGAAAACAGTGATATTTAGGACAATTTAATATGTTTCAATAGAAAAATTACAACACAAAAAGAAATACTGCATATTTTGACATTTATTTTCTAACTTTTCCTTTGGAAATTATGAAAATATGCAATATTTTTATTTATTTTCTAACTTTTCCATTGAAAAATATCAAAATATTCAATATTTTTATTTATTTTCTAAATTTCCATTGAAAAATATCGAAATATGCAATATTTTTATTTATTTTCTAACTTTTCCATTGAAAAATATCAAAATATGCAATATTTTTATATATCTTCTGACATTTCCATTGAACATCAAAATATGCAATATTTTTATATATTTTATAACTTTTCCATTGAAAAATATCAAAATATGCAATGTCTTTATTTATTTTCTAACTTTTGCATTGAAAAATATCAAAATATGCAATATTTTTATTTATTTTCTAACTTTTCCATTTTAGAAATATTTTCTAACCTTTTCATTGAAAATTAGCAAAATATGCAATATCTTTATTTATTTTCTAACTTTTCCACTGAAAAATATCAAAATATGCAATATATTTATTTATTTTCTGACTTATATGTAATATTTTTCAATGTAAAAGCTAGAAAAGAAATTGAAATAAGCTTATTTTATTATTTAGCAGTAGAAAAAGTTAGAAAAGAAATAGAAATATTGCATATTTTGATCATTTTCAAATGACAATTTAGAAAAGAAATGGAAATAATGCATATTTTGCTATTTTTCAATAGAAAAGTTAGGAAGCAAATTGAAATACTGCATGGTTTAATATTTTTCAATAGAAAATTTAGAAAACAAATTGAAATACAGCATAATTTGATATTTTTCAATAGAAAACTTAGAAAAAAAATTCAAATATGCATATTTTGTCATTTTCCATTAGAAAAGTTAGAAAACAAATTGAAAAATGCATATGTTATTATTTTGAAATAGACACGTTAGAAAGTTAGAAAATAAATACAAATATTGTGTATTTTGTATTTTACAATACATTACTTACAAAAAAATGACAAATATTGCATTTTTTGATATTTTTGAATGGGAAAGTAGGAAAACAGTTTTGATATTATTCAATAGAAAGGTTGAAAACAAATTGATAAATGGCGTATTTTCATATTTTTCAACAGAAATGTTTTCAACAGAATACTTAGGAAAGACATTGAAATATTACATATTTTGAATTTTTTAAGTAGAAAAGATCAAAATATAATGAAATATTGCATATTTTGATATCTTTCAAAATATTGAGACAATAAGTTGAAATTTATAATATTTTGATATTTTTCAACAACAATCTATAAAGCAAATTGAAATATTGCATATATTCACATTTTTCAACAGAATAATAAGAAAACAAATTGGATATTTTCATATATTTCCATAGAAAAGTTTGAATATTGCATTTTTTGATATTTTTCAATAGAAATGTTAGAAAACAATTGGAAATATAGCATATTGTGTTAGATAATTTAGGAAACAATTTAAAATATTGTATATTTTGATATTTTTAACTGCAAATGTTAGAAACAAAAATGAAATATTGCATAATTTCTATTTTTCAATGCAAAAGTAGAAAGAATATTGACCTATTCCATATATGGCATTTTCTATAGAGAAAGTAGAAAACCAATAATAATATTGCATAGTTTGATATTTTTCAATAGAAAAGTTAGAAATCAAATTGAAATATTGCATATTGTATTAGAAAACACAGTGATATTTAGGACAATTTAATATGTTTCAATAGAAAAATTACAACACAAAAAGAAATACTGCATATTTTGACATTTATTTTCTAACTTTTTCATTGAAAAATATGAAAATCTGCAATATTTTTATTTATTTTCTAAATTTCCATTGAAAAATATCAAAATATTCAATATTTATATTTATTTTCTAAATATCAATTGAAAAATATCAAAATATGCAATATTTTTATTTATTTTCTAACTTTTCCATTAAAAATATCAAAATAAGCAATATTTTTATTTACCTTCTGATATTTCTATTGAAAAACATAAAAATATGCAATATTTTTATTTATATTTAACCTTTCCATTGAAAAATATCAAAATATGCAATGTCTTTATATATTTTCTAACTTTTGCATTGAAAAATATTAAAATATGCAATATTTTTATTTATTTTCTAAATTTTCCATTGAAAAACATCAAAATATGCAATATTTTTATTTATTTTCTAACTTTACCATTTTAGATATATTTTCTAACTTTTTCATTGAAAATTAGCAAAATATGCAATATTTTTATATATTTTTTAACTTTTGCTTTCAAAAATATTAAAATAAGCAATATTTTTATTTATTTTCTAAATATTCCATTGAAAAACATCAAAATATGTAATATATTTATTTGTTTTCTGACTTCTCCATTGAAAAATATCAAAATATGTAATATTTTTATTTATCTTCTGACTTTTCCATTGAAAAATATCAAAATATACAACATTTTTATTTATTTTTTAACTTTTCCATTGAAAAATATCAAAATAGGCAATATTTTGATTCATTTTCTATCTTTTCTAATGAAAAATATCAAAATATGCAATATTTTTATTTATTTTCTAATTTTCCATTGAAAAATACGAAAAATATGCAAAACTTTTATTTATTTTCTAACTTTTTCATTGAAAAAAATCAAAATATGCAATATTTTAATTAATTTCTAACTTTTCCATTTTCTATATATTTTCTAACTTTTCCATAGAAAAATGTAATAATATGCAATATTTTTGTTTATTTTCTAACATTTCTATTGAAAAATATCAAATTGTGCAATATTTTTATTGATTTTCTAACTTTTCCATTTAAAAATATAAAAATATGCAATATTTTGATATATTTTCAAACTGTTCAATTGAAATATATCAAAATATCCAATATTTTTATTTATTTTTTAACTTTTCCATTGAATAATATCAAAATATTCAATATTTATATTTATTATCTAAATATCAATTGAAAAATATCAAAATATGCAATATTTTTATTTATTTTCTAACTTTTCCATTGAAAAATCTGAAAATATGCAATATTTTTATTTATCTTCTGATATTTCTATTGAAAAACATTAAAATATGCAATATTTTTATTTATATTTAACTTTTCCATTGAAAAATATCAAAATATGCAATGTCTTCATATATTTTCTAACTTTTGCATTGAAAAAAATTAAAATATGCAATATTTTTATTTATTTTCATTTTTCCATTTTAGATATATTTTCTAACTTTTTCATTGAAAAGTAGCAAAATATAAAATATTTTTATTTATTTTCTAACTTTTCCATTGAAAAATATCAAAATATGCAACGTCTTTATATATTTTCTAACTTTTGCATTGAAAAATATTAAAATAAGTAATATTTTTATTTATTTTATAAATTCTCCATTGAAAAAAAATCAAAATATGCAATATTTATATTTATTTTCTAACTTTTCCATTTTAGATATATTTTCTAACTTTTTCATTGAAAATTAGCAAAATATGCAATATTTTTATTTATTTTCTAACTATTCCATTGAAAAATATCAAAATATGCAATATATTTATTTGTTTTCTGACTTCTCCATTGAAAAATATCAAATTATGCAATATTTTTATTTATTTTCTATGTTTTCTTTTGAAAAATATCAAAATATGCAATATTTTTATTTATTTTCTAATTTTCCATTGAAAAATATCAAAATATGCAATGATTTTATTTTTTTTCTAACATTAGCATTGAATAATATCAAAATATGCAATATTTTATTTAATTTCTAACTTTTCCATTTTCGATATATTTTCTAACTTTTCCATAGAAAAATGTAAAAATATAAAATATTTTTGTTTATTTTCTAACATTTCCATTTAAAAATATAAAAATATGCAATATTTTGATATATTTTCAAATTTTTCAATTGAAATATATCAAAATATCCAATATTTTTATTTATTTTTTAACTTTTCAATTGAAAAATATCAAAATATATAATATTTTTATTTATTTTCTAATATTTCCAGTGAAAAATATGAAAATATGCAATATTTTTATTTATTTACTAAATTTCCATTGAAAAATATCAAAATATGCAACATTTTTAATAATTTTCTAACATTTCCCTTGAAAAATATCAAAATATGCAATGATTTTATTTTTTTTCTAACATTAGCATTGAATAATATCAAAGTATGCAATATTTTTATATTCTATCTAACTTATCCATTGAAAAGTATCAAATTATGGAATATTTTTATTTATTTTCTAACTTTTCTATTGAAAAAATAAAAATATGCAATATTTTTATTTATTTTCTAACTTTTCCATTGGAAAATATCAGAATATGCAATATTTTTATTTATTTTCTAACATTTCCATTGAAAAAATAAAAATATGCAATATTTTTATTTATTTTCTAACTTTTTCATTGAAAAATATCAAAATATGCAATATTTTTATTTACTTCTAACTTTTCCATTGAAATATATCAACATATGCAATATTTTCATTTATTTTCTATATTTTCTATAGAAAAATGTCAAATATGCAATATTCTTATATATTTTCCATTGAAAAATATCAAAATATGCAATTTTAAAGATTTCCATTGAAAAATATGAAAATATGCAATGTTTTTATTTATTTTCTAAATTTAACCCTGAAAATATCTAAATATGCAATATTTCTATTTATTTTCTAAATTTTCCATGGAAAAATATCAAAATATGCAATATTTTTATTTATTTTATAAAATTTCTATTGAAAAATATGGAAAATATGCAACATTTTTATATATTTTATAACTTTTGCATTGAAAAATAATCTATATTTTTTATTTATTTTCTACCTTTTACATTGAAAAATAACAAAATATGCAATATTTTTATTTATTTTAAAACTTTCCCATAGAAAAATGTCAAAATATGCAATATTTTTATTGATTTTCAAACTTTTCCATTAACAAATATCAAAATATGCAAGATTTTTATATATTTTCAAACTTTTCCATAGAAAAATATCAAAATATGCAATATTTTTATTTATTTTCTAAATTTACTATTGAAAAATATCAAAATATGCAATATTTTTATTTATTTTCTAATTTCCTATTGAAAATATCAAAATATGCAATATTTTCATATATTTTCTTACTTCTCCATTGAAAAATATCAAAATATACAATATTTTTATATATTTTCTAAATTTTTCTATTGAAAAATATCAAAATATACAATATTTTTGTTTATTTTCTAATTTTTCCAGTGTAAAATATCAAAATATGCCCTTATTTTTATTTATTTTCTAACATTTGCATCGAATATTAAAAAATAATTTTCCATTTAAAAATATTAAAATATGCTATATTTTGTTTTATTTTCTGACTTTTCTATTAAAAAATATCAAAATATGCAATATTTTCACTTATTTTCTAACTTTTCCATTGAAAAATACGCAATATTTTTATTTATTTTCAAACTTTCACATAGAAAAATTTTAAAATATGCAATATTTTTTATTTATTTTCTAAATTTCCTATTGAAATATATCAAAATATTCAATATTTTTATATATTTTCTAACTTTTCCATTGAAAAATATCAAAATATGCAATATTTTTTTTTATTTTCTGACTTTTCTATTAAAAAATATCAAAATATGCAATATTTGTATTTATTTTCTAACTTTTCCATTGAAAAATGTCAAAATATGCAATGTCTTTATATATTTTCTAACTTTTGCATTGAAAAATATTAAAATATGCAATATTTTTATTTATTTTCTAAATTTTCAATTGAAAAACATCACAATATGCAATATTTTTATTTATTTTCTAACTTTTCAATTTTCGATATATTTTCTAACTTTTTCTTTGAAAATTAGCAAAATACGCAATATTTTCATTTATTTCTAACTTTTCCATTGTAAAATATCAAAACATGCAAATTTTTATTTATTTTCTAACTTTCCCATAAAAACAATCTCAAAATATGCAATATTTTTATTTATTTTCTAACTTTCCCATTTAATAATAAATAAATATTGAATATTTTTATATATTTTCTAAATTTTCCATTCAAAAATATTTTTATATATCTTCTGACATTTCCATTGAAAATCAAAATATGCAATTTATTTTCTAACTTTTCCATTGAAAAATATGAAAATATGCAATATTTCTATTTATTTTCTATCTTTCTATTGAAAAATATCAAATATGCAATATTTTTATTTATTTTCTAATTTTTTCAGTAAAAAATATCAAAATATGCAATATTTTTATTTATTTTCTAACTTTTCCATTGAATAATATCAAAATATACAATATTTTTATTTATTTTCTAACTTATCCATTGAAAAATATCAAAATATGCAATATTTTTATTTATTTTCTAACTTTTACATTGAAAAATATAAAAATATGCAAGGTTTTATTTATTTTCTAAATTTTTCCCCTGAAAAATATCAAAATATCCAATATTTTCATTTATTTTCTAAATTTTCCATAGAAAAATATGAAATATTTTTATTTATTTTGTAACTTTTCCATTTTCGATATATTTTCTAACTTTTCCATTTTCGATATATTTTCTAACTTTTACATTGAAAATTAGCAAAATACGTAATATTTTTATATATTTTCTAACTTTCCCAGAGAAAAATGTCAAAATATGCCATATTTTCACGTATTTTCTAATTTTCCTATTCAAAAATATCAACATATGCTATATTTTTATATATTTTCAAACTTTTCCATTGAAAAGTATCAAAATATGCAATTTTTTTTATTTTCTAACTTTTCCAGTGAAAAATATGAATATATGCAATATTTTTATTTACTTTCTAACATTTGCAACAATATGCAATATTTTTATTTATTTTCTAACTTTTCCATTGAACAATATCAAAATATGCAATATTTTTATTTATTTTCTAACTTTTATATTGAAAAATATCAAAGTATGCAATATTTTTATTTATTTTCTAACTTTTCCATTGAAAAATATGAAAATATGCAATATTTTTTCTTTTATAACTTTTACATTGAAAAATATCAAAATATGCAATATTTTTATTTATGTTCTAAGTCTCCTAATTAAAAATATCAAAATATGCAATATTTTTATTTATTTTCTAAATTTCCATTGAAAAGTATGGAATATTTTTGTTTATTTTATAACTTTTCCATTGAAAAATAACAAAATATGCAATGTTTTTATTTGTTTTCTAACTTTTACATCGACAAATATGAAAATATGCAATATTTTTATTTATTTTCTAACGTTTCCATTGAAAAACATCAAAATATGCAATATTTTTATTTATTTTCTAAATTTTCCATTAACAAATATCAAAATATGCAATATTTTTATATATATTCTGACATGTCTATGGAAAAATATGAAAATATGCAATATTATTATTTTTTTCTAACTTTTACATTGAAAAACATCAAAATATGCAATATTTTTCTTTTTTTTCTAGCTTATCCATTCAAAAATATCAAAATATGCAATATTTTAATTAATTTTCCAACTTTTCTATTGAAAAATATGAAAATATGCAATGTTATTATTTATTTTCCAACTTATCCATTGAAAAATATCAAAATATGCAATATTTTTATTTATTTTCTCAATTTTCCATAGAAAATACCAAAATATGCACTATTTTTATTTATTTTGTGACATTTCCATTGAAAAAGATCAAAATATACAATATTTTTATTTTCTATCTTTTCTATTGAAAAATATGAAATATGCAATATTTTTATTTATTTTCTAACTTTTGCATTGAATTATATCAAAATATGCAAAATTTTTATTTATTTTATGACATTTCCATTGAACAATATCAAAATATGCAATATTTTTATTTATTTTCTAACTTTTACATTGTCAAATATGAAAATATGCAATGTTTTTATTTATTTTCAAACTTTTCCCCTGAAAAATATCAAAATATACAATATTATTTCTGAATTTTCCATAGAAAAATACCAAAATATGCAATATTTTTATATATTTTCTAACATTTCCATTGAAAAATAAAAATATATTTTTGTAAATTTATTTTCTAACTTTTCCATTGAAAAATATCAAAATATGCAATGTTTTCATTTATTGTCTAACATTTCCATGGAAAAATATCAAAATATACAATATTTTTATTTATTTTCAGACTTTTACATTGAAAAATATCAAAATATGTAATATTTTTATTTATTTTCTAACCTTTCCATTGAAAAATATAAAAATATGCAATATTTTTATTTATGTTCTAACTTTTGCATTGAAAATTATCAAAATATGCAATATTTTTATATGTTTTCCATTGATCAATATCAAAATATGCAATATTTTTATTTATTTTCTGATTTTTCCATTGAAAAATATCAAAATATGGAATGTTTTTATATATTTTCTAAACTTTCCATTGAAAAATTACAAAATATATAATTTTCTATTTTTATTTCCTAACATTTCCATATCAAAATATACAATATTTTCATTTATTGTCTCACATTTCCATTGAAAAATATCAAATTATAAAAAATTTTATTTACTTTCTAACTTTTCAATTGAAAAACAAAAATATGCAACATTTTTATTTATTTTCTGACTTTGCCATTCAAAATTATCAAAATATGCACTCTTTTTATTTATTTTCTAACATTTCATTGCAAAATATCAAAATATGCAATATTTTTATTTGTTTTCTACCTTTTCCATTGAAAATATAAAAATATTCAATATTTTTATTAATTTTCTAATTTTCCTTTCTAAAATATCAAAATGAGCAAAATTTTATCTATTTTCTAACTTTTCCGTAGAAATATCGAAATATGCAAATTTTTATTTGTTTTCTAACTTTTACATTGAAAAATATCAAAATATACAATATTTTTCTTTTCGATCTTTTCTATTGAAAAGTATCAAATAACCAATATTTTTATTTATTTTCTAACTTTTCCATTGAATTATATCAAAATATGCAATATTTTTTTTATTTTATGACATTTCCATTGAACAATATCAAAATATACAATATTTTTATGTATTTTGTAACTTTTACATTGACAAATATTAAAATATGCAATGTTTTTATTTATTTTCTAACTTTTCCCCAGAAAAATATCAAAATATCCAATATTTTTATTTATTTTCTGAATTTTCCATGGAGAAATATTAAAATATGCAATATTTTTATATAATTTCTAACCTTTCCATTGAAAATTAAAAAATATCTAATTTTTTTAATGTATTTTCTAACTTTTCCATTGAAAAATATCAAAATATGCAATGTTTTCATTTTCGATAGAAAAATGTCAAAATATGGAATATTTTTAAATATTTCCTAATTTTTCCATTAAAAAATATCAAAATATGCAATATTTTTAATTATTTTTAATTATTTTCTAACATTTCCATTGAAAAATAAAAAAATATATAATTTTTTAAATTTATTTTCTAACATTCCCATGGAAAAATATCAAAATATACAATATTTTTATTTATGTTCTAACTGTTACATTGCAAAATATTAAAATTTGCAATATTTTTATATGTTTTCTAACATTTCCATTGATCAATATCAAAATATGCAATATATTTATTTATTTTCTGATTTTTCCATTGAAAAATATCAAAATATGGAATGTTTTTATATATTTTCTAACCTTTCCATTGAAAATTACAAAATATATAATTTTTTATATTTATTTCCTAACATTTCCATGGAAAAATATCAAAATATGAAATATTTTTATATATTTTCAAACTTTTCTATAGAAACATTTTAAAATATGCTATATTTTTATTTATTTTCTAACTTTTCCATGGAAAAATACCAAATATGCAATATATTCATTTATTGTCTAACATTTCCTTTGAAAAATTTAAAAACCTGCAATATTTTTATATGTTTTCTGACTTTTCCATTGAAAACTATCAAAATATGCAAGATTTTTATTTATTTCCTACTTTTCATTTGAAAAATATTAAAATAGGCTATATTTTTATTTATTTTCTAACTTTTCCATTGAAAATATTAAAATATGCAATATTTTTATTAATTTTCTAATTTTCCTTTGTAAAATATCAAAATAGGCAAAATTTTATTTATTTGCTAAATTTCCCGTAGAAACATCAAAATATGCAAATTTTTATTTATTTTCTAACTTTTCCATTGAAAAATATCAAAATATACAATATTTTTATTTTCTATCGTTTCTATTGAAAAATATCAAATATGCAATATTTTTATTTATTTTCTAATTTTTCCAGTGAAAAATATCAAAATATGCAATATTTTTATTTATTTTCTAACTTTTGCATTGAATTATATCAAAATATGCAATATTTTTATTTATTTTATGACATTTCCATTGAACAATATCAAAATATGCAATATTTTTATATATTTTCTAACCTTCCAATGAAAAATAAAAAATATATAATTTTTTTAATTTATTTTCTAACTTTTACACTGACAAATATTAAAATATGCAATGTTTTTATTTATTTTCTAATTTTTCACCTGAAAAATATCAAAATATCCAGTATTTTTATTTATTTTCTGAATTTTCCATTGAAAAATACCAAAATATGCAATATTTTTATATATTTTCTAACCTTCCATTGAAAAATAAAAAATATATAATTTTTTAAATTTATTTTCTAACTTTTCCATTGAAAAATATAAAAATATGCAATATATTTATTTATTTTCTAACCTTTCCATTGAAAAATATCAATATATGCAATATTTTTATTTATTTTATAACTTTTCGATAGAAAAATGTCAAAATATGGAATATTTTTATTTATTTTCTAATTTTTCCATTGAAAAATATCAAAATATGCATTATTTTTAAATATTTTCTATCATTTCCATTGAAAAATAAAAAAATATATAATTTTTTAAATTTATTTTCTAACATTTCCAAGGAAAAATATCAAAATAGACAATATTTTTATTTATTTTCTAAATTTTACATTGAAAAATATCAAAATATGCAATATTCTTATTTATTTTCTGACTTTTCCATTGAAAAATATCAAAATATGCAATATATTTATGTTTTCTAACATTTCCATTGATCAATATCAAAATATGCAATATTTTTATTTATTTTCTGATTTTTCCATTGAAAAATATCAAAATATGGAATGTTTATATATATTTTCTAACATTTCCATTGAAAAATTAAAAAATATATAATTTTTTATATTTATTTCCTAACATTTCCATGGAAAAATATAAAAATATAAAATATTTTTATATATTTTCAATCTTTTCCATAGAAACATTTCAAAATATGCTATAATTTTATTTATTTTCTAACTTTTCCATTGAAAGATATCAAACTATGCAATATTTTCATTTATTGTCTAACATTTGCATTGAAAAATTTCAAAATATACAATATTTTTATGTATTTTCTAACTTTTCCATTGAAAAAAATCAAAATATGCAATATTTTTATTTATTTTCCAAAATTCAATAGAAAAGTTTTAAAATATGCAATATTTTTATTTATTTTCTTTTTACCATTGAAAAATATCAAAATATGCAATATTTTTAATTATTTTCTAACATTACCATTGAAAAATATCAAAATTTGCAATATTTTTAATTATTTTTTGACTTTTCCATTGAACAATATCAAAATATACAATATTTTATATATTTTCTTATTTTTACATTGAAAAATATCAAAATATGCAATATTTTTATATATTTTCTAACATTTCCATTGAAAAATATGCAATATTTTTATTTGTTTTCTAACTTTTCCATTAGAAAATATCAAAATATGCAATATTTTCATTATTTTCTAAACTTTCCATTGAAAAACATCAAAATATATAATTTTTCTTAATTATTTCCTAACATTTCCATGGAAAAATATCAAAATATGAAATATTTTTATATATTTTCTATCTTTTCCATAGAAACATTTCGAAATATGCTATATTTTTATTTATTTTCTAACATTTCCATTGAAAAATATCGAAACCTGCAACATATTTATTTACTTTTCCATTGAAAAATATGAAAATATCCAACATTTTTATTTATTTTCTAACTTTTCCATTGAAAAATATCAAAATATCAAATATAGTTATTTATTTTCTGACTTTTCCATAGAAAATATCAAAATATGCAATGTTTTTATTTATTTTCTAACTGTTGCATAGAAAAATATGAAAACATGCATTATTTTTATTAATTTTCTAACTTTACCATTGAAAAAGATCAAAATATGAAATATTTTTATTTATTTTCTAAATTTCACATAGAAAAATGTCAAAAAATGCAATATTTTTATTTATTTTCTAAGTTTTCCGTTAAAAAATAAGAAAATATGCAATATTTTTATATATTTTCTAACTTTTCCATTGAAAAATATCAAAATATGCAATATTTTTATTTATTTTCTAACTTTTCCAATTTCGATACATTTTCTAGCTTTTCCATTTTCGATATATTTTCAAACTTTTCCGTAGGAAAATGTCAAAATATGCAATATTTTTATTTATTTTCTAACTTTTCCATTTAAAAATATCAAAATATGCAATATCTTTTTTTATTTTCTCACTTTCAAATAGAATAATATCAAAATAAGGAATTTTTATATGTTTTCTAACTATTCCATTGAAAAATATCAAAATATGCAATATTTTTATTTATTTTGTAACTTTTCCATTGATAAATATGAAAATATGCAATATTTTTATTTATTTTCTAACCTTTACATTGAAAAATATCAAAATATGCAATATTTTTATTTATTTTCTAACTTTTCTATTGAAAAATATCAAAATATGCAATATTTTTATTCATTTTCTACCTTTTCCATTGATAAATATTAAAATATGCAATATTTTTATTTATTTTCTAACATTTACATTGAAAAATATGAAAATATGCAATATTTTTATTTATTTTCTAACTTTCCCATTTAAAAATATCAAAATATGCAATATCTTTTTTTATTTTCTAACATTTAAATTGAAAAATGTGAAAATATGCAATATTTTTATGTTTTCTAACTATTCCATTGAAAAATATCAAAATGTGCAATATTTTCATTCATTTTCTAACTTTTCTATTGAAAATAGTAAAAATATGCAATATTTTTATTTATTTTCTACCTTTTCCATTGATAGATATGAAAATATGCAATGTTATCATTTATTTTCTAAATTTCCATTGAAAAATATAGAATATTTTTATTTATTTTCTAACTTTTCCATAGAAAAATATCAAAATTTGCAATATATTTATACATTTTCTAACCTTTCCATTGAAAATTAACAAAATATATTGTTTTTATTTATTTCCGAGCATTTCCATGGAAAAATATCAAAATAGGCAATTTTCTTACTTATTTTTCATCTTTTCCGGAGAAACAATATAAAATATGCTATATTTTGATTTATTTCCTGACTTTTAAATGGAAAAATATGAAAATATGCAATATATTTATTTATTTTCTGATTTTCCATTGAAAACTATCAAAATATACAATATTTCTCTTTATGTCCTACTTTTCCATTGAAAAATATCAAAATATGCAATATTTTTATTTATTTTCTAACTTTTCCATTGAAAATATGAAATATCAAATATTTTTATTTATTTTCTAACTTTTCCCTAGAAAAATGTCAAAATATGCGATATTTTTATTTATTTTCTGATTTTTCCATTGCGAAATATCAAAATATTCAACATTTTTATTTGTTTTCTTACTTTTCCGTTGAACAATATCATGATATGCAATATTTTTATTAATTTTCTAACTTTTTCATTGAAAAATATCAAAATATGCAATATTTTTATTTATTTTCTGACTTTTCCATTGAAAAATATCAAAGTATGCTTATTTTTATTTATTTTCTAACTTGACCATTGAAAAATATGAAATTATGCAATAATTTATTTATTTTCTAACCTTTCCATAGAAAAATATCAACATATGCAATATTTTCATTTATTGTCTAACATTTTCATATTTTTATTTATTTTCTGATTTTCCATTAAAAATATCAAAATATGCAATATTTTTTTAGTTTTCTAACTTTTCCATTGATAAATATCAAAGTATACAATATTTTTATTTATTTTCTAACCTTTCCATTGAAAAATATCAAAATATGCAATATTTTCAATTATTTTCTAAGTTTTCAATTGAAAAATATCAGTATATGCAATATTTTTATTTATTTTCTAACTTTTCGATGGAAAAATGTCAAAATATGGAATATTTACATTTATTTTCTAATTTTTCTATTGAAAAATATCAAAATATGCAATATTTTTAATTATTTTCTAACATTTACATAGAAAAATATCAAAATATGCCATATTTTTATATATTTTCTGACATTTCCATTGAACAATATTAAAATATACAATATTCATATTTATTTTCTAGCTTTTACATTGCAAAATATCAAAATATGCAATATTTTTATTTATTTTCTAACTTTTCCATAGAGAAATGTCAAAATATACAATATTTTTATGTATTTTCTAACTTTTCCATTGAAAAATATCAAAATATGCAACATTTTTATATATTTTCTAACTTTTCCATTTAAAAATATCAAAATATGCAATATTGTTATTTGTTTTCTAAATTTCCATTGGAAAATATCAAAATATGCAACATTCTTATTTATTTTCTAACATTTCCATTGAAAAATAACAAAATATATAATTTTTTTTATTTATTTCCTAACATTCCATGGAAAAATATCAAAATAAGGAATATTTTTATTTATTTTCTAATTTTTCTATTGAAAAATATAAAAATATGCAATATTTTTATTTATTTTCTCACTTTTCCATTGAAAAATATGAAAATATCCAATATTTTTATTTATTTTCTAACATTTACACTGAAAAATATCAAAATATGCAATATTTTTATTCATTTCCTAAATTTCCATTGAAAAATATGCTATATTTTTATTTATATTCTTTATTATCCATTGAAAAATATCAAAATATGCAATATTTTTATTTATTTTCGGACATTTCCATTTCAAAATATTCAATATTTTTATTTGTTTTTGAACTTTTCCATTGAACAATATCAAAATATGCAATATTTTTATTAATTTTCAAACTTTTTCATTGAAAAATATCAAAAATATGCAATATTTTTATTGATTTTCTAATTTTTATATAGTAAAATGTCAAAATATGGAATATTTCTATTTATTTTCTGATTTTCCATTGAAAAATATCAAAATATGCAATATTTTTAATTATTTTCTAACATTTCCATTGAACAATATCAAAATATGCAATATTTTTATTCATTTTCTAACTTTTCCATTGAAAAATATCAAAATATGCAATATTTTTATGTATTTTCTAACTTGTCCATTGAAAAATATCAAAATATGTAATATTTTGATATATTGTCTAACATTTCCATTTAAAAATATCAAAATATACAATATTTTTATTTATTTTCTGACTTTTCCATAGAAAATATCAAAATATGAAATATTTTCCTTTTGTTTTCTAACTTTTCCATTGAAAAATATCAACATATGGAATATTTTTATTTATTTTCTGACTTTTCCATTGCAAATATCAAAATATGCAATATTTTTATTAATTTTCTAATTTTCTAATATTTTTATTTGTTTTCTAACTTTTCCATTGAAAATATCAAAATATGCAATATTTTTATTAATTTTCTAATTTTCTTTTGTAAAATATGAAAATATACATAATTTTATTTATTTTCTAACTTTTCCACAGAAACATAAAAATATGCAAAGTTTTATTTATTTGCTAACTTTTCCATTGAAAGATATCAAAATATGCAATATTTTCATTTATTGTCTAACATTGCCATTACAAAATGACAAAAAATATGCAATATTTTTATGTATTTTCTAACTTTTCATAGAAAAATATCAAAATGTGCAATATTTTTATTTATTTTCTAACTTTTCCATTGAAAAATATGAAAATATGCAGTATTACTATATATTTGCTTACATTTCCATTTAAAAATTTCCATTGAAAAATATACAACATTTTTATTTATTTTCTAATTTTTACATTGAAAAATAACAAAATATGCAATATTTTTATATATTTTCTAACATTTCCATTGAAAAATATCAAAATATGCAATATTTTTATTTGTTTTCTAACTTTTCCATTGAAAAATATGAAAATACCCAATATTTTAATTTATTTTCTAACTTTTCCATAGAAAAATGTCAAAATATGCAATATTTTTATTTATTTTCTAACTTTTCCATTGAACAATACCAAATATGCAATATTTTTATGTATTGTCTAACTGTGACACCCAACCCTCCTCTGTCCTGGTCAGGGCACCGTTTGTGACACCCGTACTGGTCGCGGCGCACTTGTGACACCCGCCTTCTTTTTCTGTCCTGGTGCCAATATGTGACGTCGGTCCTTTGTGACGGGCTAACCCTGGGACATCGGTTGAAGTCTGGTTGGGCTCTAGCACCAACTTGTCGTACCCGGCTCGCTTCCAACGCCTGGTCACCGAAGCAACTGCTTTGATCTCGATTCAACCTACCCACGTTGTGATTTGATCTTAGGTTGACGAGATCAATCAAACGTCGGGCCATAGTGCCAGCCGAATCCGGGTCAAGGTGATACTGCACAATAAATGTAGACAAAAAAAACAAAAGCACAAACAACAACTTCAAGGCGAGCGACTGGTTAGGAATAGTGATTAATTTTATGTCGGTTTGTTGAGTTACAGGAGTGCGTCTCTCTCTTTCTCTCCCAGCCCGAAGAAAAAAAATGTGGATTGTAACACTTTTGCGTTCCTTAACTAGTTCTGGATATCTGTATGGAGAATATAAGTCAGACTTCTATAATTTGTTCTTGGTTAGAAGTCTAATTCGGAAACTTGTTTTGGTGGGAAATCTAAAGTCGGTCTTCAACAAATCTGTTCTTGGTTAGAAGTCTAAGTCGGAAGGCATGGAATCGTGCGGTCAGCTGTGCGAGACGCGTCTCTCTGTCTCGACTTTCCTCGACGAACTCAGCTCTACTCTGCGAACTCTCTCAGCTCGACTCTGCGAACTCTCTCAGCTCGACTCTGCGAACTCTCTTCGACGAACTCTCTGAAACACCCGTAGATGTTTGCTTATATGGAGGCCGATCAAAACCTGGCGTGGGGTCGGACGTGGTGTGGCCACCACGTTGATTTCAAATCCCCAATAAGGATTTTCTTTGTTTTCGGACAAAAATAACTATCATTTTCCGTATTTGGAAATCTTATTCCACTCCCACCCTCTTCTGCTCTCATATGGGTATCTCACCATACTTTAGAGGGCGTCAACGGTTTTCCCACCTCCTCGCAGTAACATCTCATACCTATCCTCTCAATGGGCGGTGGCGGCCTCCTCTCTGCGTCACATGATCATCTCCGCCTGGCTATTCGGCCAATAGGCGTCAACTGATAATCTCAATTTTTATCCAACTTCACGGGATATGTTTTTTTTCAACCAGGTTTATCCGTCAACATTAAGTGGAAGATTCTTTTTTGGCGAAATTGGGTTAATTAAAATACCCTAACATAGCCTTCGTTATCACAAACGAACCCAAAACAAAATGCAGATGTCCTGTCCAGGTGGTCTCATTCTAGGGCTCTGCGTGCGGTTGGCAGACGACCCATCAACTACTGATAACAGCAAATGTTTTATCTGCCCAGAGCTCTGGTATCCCTCAACTAATTTTCACGACAATGACCATCAGAATTTTCGTGGGTGGCATTCTTTCCTTCTCTTATCATCTAAGTTGTTAAGTCCTGTCCCTCTGTTTCCTTCTCCTCTCTCTCCTTTTTCCTTCTTTTGTCCTCGCAGATAATTTGGCATATCACACTTCCACGAGAAAGTAAAGTGGTTATCTTGAATTCGCACTTGAAAATAACAAAACAAAAAATCTTTTTTTTTTTCACCGATACACTGTTTGGGAAAATAACAAAACAAAAAGAATAATCGCTCAGTATGTCTTTCGTTATATCTATCGGTGTAAGTAATCGCACAGTATGTCTTTCGTTATATCTATCGGTTTAAGTATCCCCGTAATTAACTTCTGTGGTCAATTAATTGATTAATTAACCCTTCCGTTCCTAAATAGTGTTACATAACATTTCCATTTGAAAATATCAAAATATCCAATACTTTTATTTATTTTCTGACTTTTCCATAGAAAATATCACAATATGGAATATTTTCCTTTTGTTTTCTCACTTTTCCATTGAAAAATATCAAAATATGCCATATTTTTATTCATTTTCTAACTTTTCCATTGAAAAATATCAACATATGCAATATTTTTATTTATTTTCTAACTTTTCAATTGAAAAATATGAAAATATGCAATATTTTTATTTATTTTCTAACTTTTCCATTGAAAAATATGAAATATCCAATATTTTTATTTATTTTCTAACATGTCCATTGAAAAATATGAAATTATGGAATATATTTATTTATTTTCTAACATTTCCATTGAAAAATATCAAAATATGCAATATTTTCATTTATTGTCTAACATTTCCATTGAAAAATATCAAAATATGAAATATTTTTATTTATTTTCTGTCTTTTCCATTGAAAAATATCAAAATATACAATATTTGTATTAGTTTTCTAACTTTTCCATTGAGAAATATCAAAATATGCAATATTTTCATTTATTGTCTAACCTTTCCATTGAAAAATATCAAAATATGCAATATCTTTATTTATTTTCTAACTTTTCGATAGAAAAATGTCAAAGTATGCAATATTTCTATTTATATTCTAATTTTTCAATTGAAAAATATCAAAATATGCAATATTATTATGTATTTTCTAACATTTCCATTGAAAAATTTCAATATATGCAATATTTTAATTTGTTTTCTGAATTTCCATTGGAAAATATCAACATATACAATATTTTTATTTATTTTCTAACCTTTCCATTGAAAAATAACAAAATATATAATTTTTTTTATCTATTTCCTAACATTTCCATGGAAAAATATCAAAATATGTAATATTTTTATATATTTTCTATCTTTTCCATAGAAACATTTCAAAATATGCTATATTTTTATTTAATTTCTAATTTTTCCATGGAAAAATATCAAAATATGCAATATTTTCATTTATTGTCTAACATTTCCATTGAAAAATATCAAAATAGGCAATATTTTTATTTATTTTCTGCCTTCACATTTAAAAATACCAAAATATGCAATATTTTTATTTGTTTACTAACTTTTCCATTGAAAAATATCAAAATATACAATATTTTTATTTATTTTCTAACTTTTCTATTGATAAAGAAAAAATATGCAATATTTGTATATATTTTCTAACTTTTCCATTGAAAAATATCAAAATATGCAATATTTTTATTTCTTTTTTAACTTTTCCACTGAAAAAGAACAATGTATGCAATATTTTCATTTATTTTCGAACTTTTCCATTGAAAAACATCAAAATATGCAATATTTTTATGTATTTGCTATGTTCTCCATTGAAAAATATCAAAATATACAATATTTTCTATCTTTCCTATTGCAATATATCAAATATGCAATATTTTTATTTATTCTCTAAAATTTCCATTGGAAAATATCAAAATAAGCAATATTTTTATTTATTTTCTAACTTTCCCATTGAAAAATATCAAAATATGCCCTATTTTTATATATTTTGTAACTTTCCTTTAAAAAATTAAAAAATATATAATTTTTTAAATTTATTTTCTAACATTTCCATGGAAAAATATCAAAATATGCTATATTTTTATATATTTTCTACCTTTGCCATAGAAACATATGAAACTAAGCAATATTTTTATTTATTGTCCAAGTTTACCAGAGAAAAATGTCAAAATATGCAATATTTTTATTTATTTTCTTAATTTTACATTGAAAAATATCAAAATATGCCATATTTTTAATTATTTTCTCACCTTTCCATTGAAAAATAAAAAAAGATAATTTTTTAAATTTATTTTCTAACTTTTCCATTGAAAAATATGATAATATGCAATATTTTTATTTATTTTCTAACTTTTCCATTGAAAAATATGAAAATATCCAATATTTTTATGTACTTTTTAAATTTTCCCTAGAAAAATGTCAAAATATGCAATATTTTTATTTATTTCTGACTTTTCCATTGAACAATATCAAAATATACAATATTTTTATATATTGTCTAACATTTCCATTTAAAAGCATCAAAATATCCATAATTTTTATTTATTTTCTGACTTTTCCATAGAAAATATCAAAATATGGAATATTTCTATTTATTTTCTAATTTTGCCATTGAAAAATATCAAAATATGCAATATTTTTATTTATTTTCTGACTTTATCATTGAACAATATAAAATATACAACATTTTTATTTTTTTTCTAACTTTTACATTGAAAAATATCAAAATAAGCAATATTTTTTTATTTTCTAACTTTTCCATAGAAGAATATCAAAATATGCAATATTTTTATGTATTTTCTAACTTTTCCATTGAAAAATATCAAAATATGCAATATTTTTATATATTTTCTAACATTTCCATTGAAAAATATCAAAATATGCAATATTTTTATTTATTTTCTAAATTTTCCTTTGAAAAATATCAAAATATGGAATATTTTTATATATTGTCTAGACTTTCCCTTGATAAATAACAAAATATCTAATTTTTTTTATTTATTGTCTAACATTTCCATGGAAAAATGTCAAAATATGCAATATTTTTATTTATTCTCTCTGTTTTCCATTGAAAAATATCAAAATATGCAATATTTTTATTTATTTTCTGACTTTCAGATTGAACAGTATCAAAATATACAATATTTTTATGTATTTTCTAATTTTTACATTGAAAATTACCAAATATGCAATATTTTTAGATATTTTCTAACATTTTCATTGAAAAATATAAAAATATGCAATATTTTTATTTATTTTCCAAGTTTTCCAGAGAAAAATCTCAAAATATGAAATATTTTTAATCATTTTCTAAATTTTCCATTGAAAAATATCAAAATATGCAATATTTTTATATATTTTCTAACATTTCAATTGAAAAATAAAAAATATTTAATTTTTTTAATTTCTTTTCCATTGAAAAATATTAACATATGCAATATTTTTCTTTATTTTCTAACCTTTCCATTAAAAATATGAAAATTTGCAATATTTTTATTTATTTTCTAACTTTTCCATTGAAAAATATGAAAATATCCAATATTTTTATTTATTTTCTAACTTTTCTATTGAATAATATGAAATATGCAATATATTTATTCATTTTCTAACTTTGCCATTGAAAAATATCAAAATATGCAATGTTTTCAGTTATTGTCTAACATTACCACTGAAAAATATCAAAATATGAAATATTTTTATTTATTTTCTGTCTTTTACATTGAAAAATATAAAAATATGCAATATTTTTATATATTTTCTAACTTTTCCATTGAAAAATATCAATATATGCTATATTTTTATTTATTTTCTAACTTTTCGATAGAAAAATGTCAAAATATGGAATATCTTTATTTATTTACTAATTTTTCCATTGAAAAAGAAAAAATATATATAATTTTTTAAATTTATTTTCTAATATGTCCATGGAAAAATATCACAATAAAAAATATTTTTAATTATTTTTCTAAATTTTACATTGAAAAATATTAAAATATGCAATATTTATATTTATTTTCTAACTTTTCAATTGAAAAATATCAAAATATGCAATATTCTTTTTATTTTCTGACTTTTCCATTGAAAAATATCAAAACATGCAATATTTTTATTTGTTTTCTAAATTTCCATTGCAAAATATCAAAATATGCAATATTTTTATTTATTTTCTAACTTGTCTATTGAAAAATATCAAAATATGCAATATTTTTATATATAATCTAACATTTCCATTAGAAAATATCAAAATATCCAATATTTTTTTATTTTCAGACTTTTCCATAGAAAATATCAGAATATGCAACATTTTTCTTTTGTTTTCTATCTTTTCCATTGAAAAATATCAAAATATGCCATATTTTTATTCATTTTCTAAATTTTCCTTTGAAAAATATCAAAATATGCAATGTTTTTATTTATTTTCTATCTTTTCCATTGAAAAGTATGAAAATATGCAATATTTTTATTTCTTTTCTAACTTTTCCATTGAACAATATGAAAATATCCAATATTTTTATTTATATTCTAACTTGTCCATTGAAAAATATGAAAATATACAATATATTTATTTATTTTCAAACTTTTCCATTGAAAAATATGGAAATATGCAATATCGAAAATTTGAAAAATCTGCAAAACTTTAATTTATTTTCTAACTTTTCCATTGTCAAATATCAATATATGCAAAATTTTATTTATTTTCTAACTTTTCCATTGAAAAACATAAAAATATGCAATATTTTTATTTATTTTCTGACTATTCCATTCCAAAATATAAAAATATGCACTATTTGATTTTTCTTCTAACATTTCCATGGCAAAATACCAAAATATGCAATATTTTTATTTATTTTCCGAATTTTCCATTGCAAAATATCAAAATATTCAACATTTTTATTTATTTTCTAATTTTTCCATTGCAAAATATCAAAATATGCAATATTTTTATTTATTTCCTAACTTTTCCATTGAAAAATATCAAAATATGCAATATATTCTTCTTTTCTAACTTTTCCATTGAAAAATAATATAATATGCAATATTTTTATCTATTTTCTGACTTTTCCATTGAACAATATCAAAATATGCAATATTTTTATTTATTTTCTAACTTTTCTATTGAATAATATCAAAATATGCAATATTTTTATTTATTTTCTAAATTTCCATTGAAAAATATGAAAATATGCAATATTTTTATTTATTTTCTAAGTTTCCATTGAAAAATATTAAAATATGCAATATTGTTATTTATTTTCTAACTTTTCCATTGAAAAATATGAAATAGCCAATATTTTTATTTATTTTCTAACTTGTCCTTTGAAAAATATGAAAATATTCTATATATTTATTTATTTTCTAACTTTTCCATGGAAAAATACCAAAGTATGCAATATCTTTAATTATTTTCTACCTTTTCCATAGAAACATATCAAAATATGCAAATTTTTATTTATTTTCTGACTTTTACATTGGAAAATATCAAAACATTCAATATTTTTATTCATTTTCTAACTTTTCTATTTAAAAATATCACAATATACAATATTTACATTTATTTTCTAACTCTTTCATTGAAAAATATCAAAATATGCAATATTTTTTTTTATTTTCTAAATTTTCTAAGAAAAATATCAAAATATGCAATATTTTTATTTGTTTTCTAACTTTTCCATTGAAAAATATGAAAATATGCAATATTTTGAGTTATTTCCTACTTTTGCTTTGAAAAATATCAAAATATGCAATATTTTTATTTATTTTCTAACTTTTCCATTGAAAAATATCAAAATATGAAACATTTTTATTTATTTTCAAACTTTTCCATTGAAAAACATTGAAATGTGCAGTATTTTTATTTATTTTCAAAAATTGCCATTGAAAAATATGAAATATGCAACATTTTTATTTATTTTCTAACTTTTCCATTGAAAAATATCAAAATATGCAACATTTTTATTTATTTTCTAACTTTTCCATTGAAAAATATTAAAATATGCAATATTGTTAGTTATTTTCTAACTTTTCCCTTGAAAAATATGAAATATCCAATATTTTTATTTATTTTCTAACTTGTCCTTTGAAAAATATGAAAATATTCTATATATTTATTTATTTTCTAACTTTTCCATGGAAAAATACCAAGTATGCAATATCTTTAATTATTTTCTACCTTTTCCATAGAAACATATCAAAATATGCAAATTTTTTTTTTATTTTCTGACTTTTACATTGCAAAATATCAAAACATTAAATATTTTTATTTATTTTCTAACTTTTCCATTTAAAAATATCACAATATGCAATATTTACTTTTATTTTCTAACTCTTTCATTGAAAAATATCAAAATATGCAATATTTTTATTTATTTTCTAACTTTTCCATTGAAAAATATCAAAATATGAAACATTTTTATTTATTTTCAAACTTTTCCATTTAAAAACATTGAAATACGCAGTATTTTATTTATTTCCTAACTTTTCCATTTTCGATTCATTTTGTAAGTTTTTCATCACAAAATATCAAAATATGCAATATTTTAATTTTTTTTCTAACTTTTCCATAGAAAAATGTCAAAATATGATATATTATTATTTATTTTCCCATTGAAAAATATCATAATATGCAATATTTTTATATATTTTCTAACATTTCCATTGAAAAATATCAAAATATGCAACATATGCAATATTTTTATTTATTTCTCATTTTTGCATTTTAGATATATTTTCTAACTTTTTTATTGAAAAATGTCAAATTATGCAATATCTTTATATATTTTCTGACATTTCCATTGAAAAATATCAAAATATGCAATATTTTAATTTATTTTCAAACTTTTCTATTGAAATATATCAAAATATGCAATATTTTTATTTATTTTGTAACTTTTCCAGTGAAACATATCAAAATATGCAATATTTTTATTTATTTTCTATCTTTTCTATTGAAATATGTTCAAATATGCAATATTTCTATTTATTTTCTAACTTTTTCATTGAAAAATATCAAAATATGCAACATTATTATTTATTTTCTAAATTTTCCTTTGAAAAATATCAACATATGCAATAATTTTATTTATTTTCTATCATTTCCATATTAAAAATATGACAATATCAAATATTTTTATTTATTTTCTAACTTTTCCATTGAAAAATATCAAAATATGGAACATTTTTATTTATTTTCAAATTTTTCCATTGAAAAACATTGAAATATGCAGTATTTTATTTATTTCCTGACTTTTCTATTTTCTATTAATTTTCTAACTTTTTCATCGCAAAATATCAAAATATGCAATATTTTAATTTATTTTCTTACTTTTCCATTGAAAAATATCAAAATATGCAATATTTTTATATATTTTCTAACATTTCCATTGAAAAATATCAAAATATGCAACATATGCAATATTTTTATTTATTTCTCATTTTTGCATTTTAGATATATTTTCTAACTTTTTTATTGAAAAATGTCAAAATATGCAATATCTTTATATATTTTCTGACATTTCCATTGAAAAATATCAAAATATGCAATATTTTTATTTATTTTCTAACTTTTCCATTGAAAGATATCAACATATGCAATATTTTTGTGTATATTCTAAATTTTTCCATTGAAAAATATCAACATATGCAATATTTGTATCTATTTTGTAAATTTTCCTTTGAAAAATATCAACATATGCAATATTTTTATTTATTTTCTAAAATTTCCATTTAAAAATATGACAATATCAAATATTTTCATGTATTTTCTAACTTTTCCATTGAAAAATATGAAAATATGCGATATTTTCACTTATTTTTCAACTTATCCATTGTAAAATATTAAAATATGCAATATTTTTACTTATTTTCTAACTTGTCCATTGAAAAATATAAAAAATATGCAATATTTCTATTTAATTTCTAACTTTTCCATTGAAAAATGCTAAAATATCCAATATTTTGATTTATGTTCGGACTTTTCCATTGAAAAATATGAAAATATCGAATATTTTTATTTATTTTCTAACTTTTCCATTGAAAAATATCAAAATATGCAATAATTTTTTATTTTCTAACTTTTCTATTTTATATATATTTTCTAATATTTTTAATTGAAAATTAACAAAATACGCAATATTTTTATTCATTTTCTAACTTTTCCATTGAAAAAGATCAAAATATGCAATATTTTTCATTTATTTTCTAATATTTCCATTGAAAAATATCAAAATATCCAATATTTTTATATATTTTCTAACATTTATATTGAAAAATATCAAAATATGCAATATTTTTATACATTTTCTGAATTTTTCATTGAAAACTATCAAAATATGCAATATTTTTATTTTCCATTGAAATATATGAAAATATGCAAATTTTTTATTTATTTCCTACTTTTCCAAAGAAACATTTGAAAATATCCAATATTTTTATGTATTTTCAAACTTTTCCATTGAAAAATATGAAATATGCAATATTTTACTTTTTTTCCTAAATTTTCATTGAAAAATATCAAAATATCCAATATTTTTATTTGTTTTCTAACTTTGCCATTCAAAAATAACAAAATATGCAAAATTATTATTTCTTTCCTACATTTCCATTGAAAAATATCAAAATATGCAGCATTTTTATTTATTTTCTAACTTTTCTATTGAAATATATCCAAATATGCAATATTTTTATTTATTTTGTAACTTTTCCAGTGAAACATATCAAAATATGCAATATTTTTATTTATTTTCTATCTTTTCTATTGAAATATATCCAAATATGCAATATTTCTATTTATTTTCTAACTTTTTCATTGAAAAATATCAAAATATGCAATATTTTTATTTGTTTTCTAACTTTTCCATTGAAAAATATGAAAATATGCCAATTTTTTATTTATTTCCTACTTTTCCAAAGAAACATATGAAAATATCCAATATTTTTATGTATTTTCAAACATTTCCATTGAAAAATATGAAATATGCAATATTTTACTTTTTTTTCCTAAATTTTCATTGAAAAATATCAAAATATGCAATATTTTTATTTGTTTTCTAACTTTGCCATTCAAAATATGAAAAATTATTATTTCTTTCCTACATTTCCATTGAAAAATATCAAAATATGCAACCTTTTTATTTAATTTCTAACTTTTCTATTGAAAAGTAAACAAATATGCAATATTTTTAATTATTTTGTAACTTTTCCAGTGAAATATATGTAAATATGCAATATTTTTATTTATTTTCTATCTTTTCTATTGAAATATATCCAAATATGCAATATTTCTATTTATTTTCTAACTTTTTAATTGAAAAATATCAATATTTTTCTTTTGATTTCTAAATATTGTTATTTATTTTCTATCTTTTCTATTGAAATATATCCAAATATGCAACATTTTTATTCATTTTCTAACTTTTTCACAGAATCATATCAAAATATGCAATATTTTTATTTATTATCTAACACTTCCATGGAAAAATATCAAAATATCCAATATTTTTATTTATTTTCTAACTTTTCCATAGAAAAATTTCAAAATATGCAATATCTTTATTTTTTTCCAACTTTTCTATAGAAAAATATCAAAATATGCAATATTTTTATTTATTTTCTAACATTTCCATTGAAAAATATCAAAATATGCAATATTTTTTTATTTTCTAAGTTTTCTATTTTCGATATATTTTCTAATATTTTTAATTGAAAATTAACAAAATACGCAATATTTTTATTCATTTTCTAACTTTTTCATTGAAAAAGATCAAAATATGCAATATTTTTATTTATTTTCTAACATTTCCATTGAAAAATATCAAAATATCCAATATTTTTATATATTTTCTAACATTGAAATTGAAAAATATCAAAATATGCAATATTTTTACACATTTTCTGACTTTTTCATTGAAAACTACCAAAATATGCAATATTTTTATTTGTTTTCTAACTTTTCCATTGAAAAATATGAAAATATGCAAAATTTTTATTTATTTCCTACTTTTCCAAAGAAACATATGAAAATATCCAATATTTTTATGTATTTTCAAACTTTTCCATTGAAAAATATGAAATATGCAATATTTATTTTTTTACCAAATTTTCATTGAAAAATATCGAAATATGCAATATTTTTATTTGTTTTCTAACTTTGCCATTCAAAAATAACAAAATATGCAAAATTATTATTTCTTTCCTACATTTCCATTGAAAAATATCAAAATATGCAACATTTTTATTTATTTTCTAACTTTTCTATTGAAATATATCCAAATATGCAATATTTTTATTTATTTTCTAACTTTTTCATTGAAAAATATCAAAATATGCGATATTATTATTTATTTTCTAAATTTTCCTTTGAAAAATATCAACATATGCAATATTTTTATTCATTTTCTAACATTTCCATTTAAAAATATGACAATATCAAATATTTTTATTTATTTTCTAACTTTTCCATTGAAAAATATGAAAATATGCAATATTTCTACTTATTTTTCTAACTTTTCCATTGTAAAATATTAAAATATGCAATATTTTTACTTATTTTCTAACTTGTCCATTGAAAAATATCAAAATATGCAATATTTCTATTTAATTTCTAACTTGTCCATTGAAAAATAGGAAAATATCCAATATTTTCATTTATTTTCTAACTTATCCTTTTAAAAATATGAAAATACGCAATATTTTTAATCATTTTGAAAAATTGAAAAATATTTTTACTTATTTTTCTAACTTTTCCATTGTAAAATATTAAAATATGCAATATTTTTACTTATTTTCTAACTTGTCCATTGAAAAATAGCAAAATATGGAATATTTCTATTTAATTTCTAACTTTTCCATTGAAAAATATCAAAATATGCAATATTTCTATTTAATTTCTAACTTTCCCATTGAAAAATACCAAAATATCCAATATTTTGATTTATGTTCGGACTTTTTCATTGAAAAATATCAAAATATGCAATATTTTTATTTATTTTCTAACTTTTCCTTTGAAAAATATGAAAATACGCAATATTTTTCCATTGACAAATAATATTCCATATTTTGATAGCTTTCTAACTTTTCCATTGAAAAATAACAAAATATCCAAAATTTTGATTTATGTTCTGACTTTTCCATTGAAAAATATCAAAATATTCCATATTTTACATTTGTTTTCTAACTTTTCCATTGAAACATATGACAATATCAAATATTCTTATTTATTTTCTAACTTTTGTATTGAAAAATATGAAAATATCCAAAATTTTTATTTATTTTCTAAATTTTCTTTGGAAAAATATGGAAATATGCAATATATTTATTTATTTTCTAACTTTTCCATTGAAAAATATCAAAATATGCATTATTTTTATTTATCTTTATACTTTTCCATTGCAAACTATCAAAATATCTAATATTTTTATGTGTTTTCTCTCTTTTCTATTGAAATATATCCAAATATGCAATATTTTTATTTATTTTGTAACTTTTCAGTGAAAAATATCAAAATATGTAGTATTTGTATTTATTTTGTAACTTTTCCAGTGAAAAATATCAAAATATGCAATATTTTTATTTATTTTCTATCTTTTCTATTGAAATATATCCAAATATGCAATATTTTTATTCATTTTCTAACTTTTTCACAGAAACATATAAAAATAGGCAATATTTTCATTTATTGTGTAACATTTCCATGGAAAAATATCAAAATATGCAATATTTATATTTATTATCTAACTTTTCCATTGAAAAATATCAAAATATGCAATATCTTTATTTATTTTCCAACATTTACATTGGAAAATATCAAAATATGCAATATCTTTATTTATTTTCCAACATTTACATTGGAAAATATCAAAATATGCAATATTTTTCTTTTGATTTCTAAGTTTTCCATTGAAAAATATGAAAATATGGAATATTTTTATTTATTTTCTAACTTTTCCATTGAAAAATATCAAAATATCCAATATTTTTTGTTATTTTCTAACATTTAAATTGAAAAATATCAAAATATGCAATATTTTTATACATTTTCTGACTTTTTCATTGAAAAATATGAAAATATGCAAAATTTTTTTTTATTTGCTACTTTTCCAAAGAATCATATGAAAATATCCAATATTTTTATGTATTTTCTCACTTTTCCATAGAAAAACATCAAAAATTGCAATATTTTTATTTATTTACGAACTTTTCTATTGAAATATATCCAAATATACAATATTTTTATTTATTTTCTAAGTTTTCCAGTGAAAAATATCAAAATATACAATATTTTTATTTATTTTCTATCTTTTCTTTTTAAATATATCCAAATATGCAATATTTTGTTATTTATTTTGTAACTATGCAAATTTTTATTTATTTTCTAACTTTTCCATTGAAAAATATCTATTTTCATTTAGTGTCTAATATTTTCTTCGAAACATATCAAAATATGCAACATTTTTATTTAATTTCGGTCTTTTCCCTTGCAAAATACCAAAATATTCAGTATTTTTATTTGTTTTACTACTTTTTCATTGAACAATATCAAAATATGCAATATTTTTATATATTTTCTAACTTTACCATAGAAAAATGTCAAAATAGGCTATATTTTTATATATTTAATAACTTTTCCATTGTAAAATATCAAAATATCCAAGATTTTTACTTATTTTCTAAATTATCCATGGAAAAATATCAAAATATGCAATATTTTTATTTATTTTCTAATTTTCCATTGAAAAATATGACAATATCAAACATTTTTATTTATTTTCTAACTTTTCCATTGAAAATATGAAAGTATGCAATATTTTTATTTATTTTCTAACTTTGCCATTGAAAAATAACAAAATATGCAAAATTTTTATTTATTTCCTACTTTTCCATTGAAAAATATCAAAATATGCAATATTTTTATATTTTTTCTAACTTTTCCATTGTAAAATATCAAATTATGCAATATTTTTACTTATTTTCTAACTTGTTCATTTGATAAATATCAAAATCTTCAATATTTTTATTTATTTTGTAACTTTTCCATTGAAAAATACCAAAATATCCAATATTTGGATTTATGTTCTGACTTTTCCATAGAAAAATATCAAAATATGCAATATTTTTATATATTTTCTAACTTTTTCATTGAAAAAGGTCAAAATATGCCATATTTTTATTTATTTTCTAACTTTTCCATTGAAAAATATCAACATATGCAATATTTTTATTTATTTTTTAACATTTCCATTTAAAAATATGATAATATCAAATATTTTTATTTATTTTCTAACTTTTCCATTGAAAAATATGAAAATATGAGATATTTTTATTTATTTTCTAATTTTTCCAATGAAAAATATGAAAATATAGAATATTTTCATTAATTTTCTAACTTTTCCTTTGAAAAATATGACAATATGCAATATTTTTATTTATTTTCTAACTTTTCCATTGAAAAATATCTAAATATGCAATATTGTTATTTCTTTTCTAACTTTTCCATTGCAAACTATCAAAATATCAAATATTTTTATTTGTTTTCTATCTTTTCTTTTTAAATATATCCAAATATGCAATATTTTGTTATTTATTTTGTAACTATGCAAATTTTTATTTATTTTCTAACTTTTCCATTGAAAAATATCTATTTTCATTTAGTGTCTAATATTTTCTTCGAAACATATCAAAATATGCAACATTTTTATTTAATTTCGGTCTTTTCCCTTGCAAAATACCAAAATATTCAGTATTTTTATTTGTTTTACTACTTTTTCATTGAACAATATCAAAATATGCAATATTTTTATATATTTTCTAACTTTACCATAGAAAAATGTCAAAATAGGCTATATTTTTATATATTTAATAACTTTTCCATTGTAAAATATCAAAATATCCAAGATTTTTACTTATTTTCTAAATTATCCATGGAAAAATATCAAAATATGCAATATTTTGATTTATTTTTTGACTTTACCATTGAAAAATATAAAAATATCCAATATCTTCATATATTTTCTAACATTTAAATTGGAAAATATGAAAATATGAAAATATATGCAATATTTTTACTTATTTTCTAACTTTTCCATTGAAAAATATCAAAATATGCAAAATTTATTTTCTAACTTTTCGTTTTGGAAATATTTTCTAAATTTTTCATTGAAAATTAGAAAAATATTCAATATTTTTTACTTCTTTTCTAACTTTTCTATTGTTATTATTTTCTAACATTTCCATTGAACAATATCAAAATATGCAATATTTTTGTTTCTTTTCAGACATTTCCATTGAAAAATATCAAAATATGCAATATTTTAATTTATTGTCTAACATTTCCATGAAAAAATATCAAAATATGCAATATTTTTTATTTATTTTCTGACTTTTCCATTGAAAAACTTCAAAATATGCAATATTTTTATTTATTTTCTAACTTTTCTATTTTCGGTATACTTTAAAACTTTTCCATTGAAAAATATGAAAATATGCAATATATTTATATATTTTCGAATATTTAAATTGAAAAATATGAAAATATGCAATATTTTAATTTATTTACTATCTTTTCCATTGAAGAATATCAAAATATGTAATATTTTTATTTATTCTCTATCTTTTCCATTTTCAATATATTTTTTAACTTTTTCATTGAAAATTAGAAAAATATGCAATATTTTTTTTATTTTCTAACATTTCCATTGTAAAATATCAAAATATGGAAAGTTTCATTTATTTTCTAACTTTTCCATTGAAAAACATCAAAATATGCAATATTTTCATTTATTTTTTGACTTTACCATTGAAAAATATCAAAATATCCAATATCTTCATATATTTTCTAACATTTAAATTGGAAAATATGAAAATTATTTTTATTTATTTACTAATTTTTCCCATTGAAAAATATCAAAATATGCAATATGTTTTTATTTTTTAACTTTTCCATTTTCGATATATTTTCTAACTTTTCCATTGAAAAATAACAAAATATGCAATATTTTTAGATATTTTCTGACTTTTCCATTAAAAAATGTGAAAATATGCAATATTTTTATTTATTTTCTAACTTTTACATTAAAAAATATCAACATATGCAATATTTTTATTTATTTTCTAACTTTTCCATTAAAAAATATCAAAATATCTAATATTGTTATCTATTTTCTAACTTTCCCATTGACCAATATGAAAATATGCATTATTTTTATTTATTTACTAATTTTTCCCATTGAAAAATATCAAAATATGCAATATGTTTTTATTTTTTAACTTTTCCATTTTCGATATATTTTCTAACTTTTCCATTGATAAATATCAAAATATGCAATATTTTTATTTATTTTCTAACTTTTCCATTGAAAAATATAAAAATATGTCATATTATTATTTATTTTCTGACTTTTCCATTGAACAATATCAAAATATGTAATATTTTTAATTATTTTCCGACTTTTTCATTGAAAATTACAAAAATATCCAATATTTTTATTTATTTTCTATCTTTTCCATTGAAAAATATCAAAATATGCAATATTTTAATTTATTGTCTAACATTTCCATTGAAAAATATCAAAATATGCAAATTTTTATTTATTTTCTAACTTTTCCATTGAAAAACATCAAAATATGCAATATTTTCATTTATTTTCTAACTTTTCTATTTTCGCTATACTTTCTAACTTTTCCATTGTTAAATAACAAAATATGCCATATTTTTATTCATTTCGAACTTTTCAATTGAAAAATATCGAAATATGCAATATTATTACTTATTTTAGAACTTTTCCATTGAAAAATAACAAAATATTAAATATTTTTTTTACTTTCTAACATTTCCATTGAAAATTATCAAAAAATCCAATATTTTTTTTATTTTCTAACTTTTCCATTGAAAAATATCAAAATATGCAATATTATTACTTATTTTCTAAGTTTTCCATTGAAAAATATCGAAATATGTAATATATTTTTTACTTTCTAACTTTTCCACTGAAAAATATCAAAATGTCCAATATTTTTATTTATTTTCTAACTTTTCCATTGAAAAATATCAAATTATGCATTATTTTTATTTATTTTCAAACTTTTCCATTGAAAAATATCAAATTATGCATTATTTTTATTTATTTTCTCACTTTTCCATTGAAATATATCAAAATATGCAATATTTTTATTTATTTTCTATCTTTTCCATTTTCAATATATTTTCGAACTTTTTCATTGAAAATTAGAAAAACATTTAATATCTTTATTTTTTTTCCAACTTCTCCATAAAAAAATATGAAAATATGCAATATTTTTCTTTATTTTCTAACTTTTCCATTGGAAAATATCAAAATATGCAACATTTTCCTTTTGATTTCTATGTTGTCCATTGAAAATTATGAAAATATGCAATATTTTTATTTATTTTCTAACTTTTCCATTGAAAAATATCAAAATATGCAATATTTTCATTTATTGTCTAAAATTTCCATTGAAAAATATATGAAAATAGGCAATATTTTAATTTATTTTCTAACTTTTCTATTTTCGGTATACTTTAAAACTTTTCCATTGAAAAATATGAAAATATGCAATATATTTATATATTTTCGAATATTTAAATTGAAAAATATGAAAATATGCAATATTTTAATTTATTTACTATCTTTTCCATTGAAGAATATCAAAATATGTAATATTTTTATTTATTCTCTATCTTTTCCATTTTCAATATATTTTTTAACTTTTTCATTGAAAATTAGAAAAATATGCAATATTTTTTTTATTTTCTAACATTTCCATTGTAAAATATCAAAATATGGAAAGTTTCATTTATTTTCTAACTTTTCCATTGAAAAACATCAAAATATTCAATATTTTCATTTATTTTTTGACTTTACCATTGAAAAATATCAAAATATCCAATATCTTCATATATTTTCTAACATTTAAATTGGAAAATATGAAAATTATTTTTATTTATTTACTAATTTTTCCCATTGAAAAATATCAAAATATGCAATATGTTTTTATTTTTTAACTTTTCCATTTTCGATATATTTTCTAACTTTTCCATTGATAGATATCAAAATATGCAATATTTTTATTTATTTTCTAACTTTTCCATTGAAAAATATAAAAATATGCCATATTATTATTTATTTTGTGACTTTTCCATTGAACAATGTCAAAATATGTAATATTTTTAATTATTTTCCGACTTTTTCATTGAAAATTACAAAAATATCCAATATTTTTATTTATTTTCTATCTTTTCCATTGAAAAATATCAAAATATGCAATATTTTAATTTATTGTCTAACATTTCCATTGAAAAATATCAAAATATGCAAATTTTTATTTATTTTCTAACTTTTCCATTGAAAAACATCAAAATATGCAATATTTTCATTTATTTTCTAACTTTTCTATTTTCGCTATACTTTCTAACTTTTCCATTGTTAAATAACAAAATATGCCATATTTTTATTCATTTCGAACTTTTCAATTGAAAAATATCGAAATATGCAATATTATTACTTATTTTAGAACTTTTCCATTGAAAAATAACAAAATATTAAATATTTTTTTTACTTTCTAACATTTCCATTGAAAATTATCAAAAAATCCAATATTTTTTTTATTTTCTAACTTTTCCATTGAAAAATATCAAAATATGCAATATTATTACTTATTTTCTAAGTTTTCCATTGAAAAATATCGAAATATGTAATATATTTTTTACTTTCTAACTTTTCCACTGAAAAATATCAAAATGTCCAATATTTTTATTTATTTTCTAACTTTTCCATTGAAAAATATCAAATTATGCATTATTTTTATTTATTTTCAAACTTTTCCATTGAAAAATATCAAATTATGCATTATTTTTATTTATTTTCTCACTTTTCCATTGAAATATATCAAAATATGCAATATTTTTATTTATTTTCTATCTTTTCCATTTTCAATATATTTTCGAACTTTTTCATTGAAAATTAGAAAAACATTTAATATCTTTATTTTTTTTCCAACTTCTCCATAAAAAAATATGAAAATATGCAATATTTTTCTTTATTTTCTAACTTTTCCATTGGAAAATATCAAAATATGCAACATTTTCCTTTTGATTTCTATGTTGTCCATTGAAAATTATGAAAATATGCAATATTTTTATTTATTTTCTAACTTTTCCATTGAAAAATATCAAAATATGCAATATTTTCATTTATTGTCTAAAATTTCCATTGAAAAATATATGAAAATAGGCAATATTTTAATTTATTTTCTAACTTTTCTATTTTCGGTATACTTTAAAACTTTTCCATTGAAAAATATGAAAATATGCAATATATTTATATATTTTCGAATATTTAAATTGAAAAATATGAAAATATGCAATATTTTAATTTATTTACTATCTTTTCCATTGAAGAATATCAAAATATGTAATATTTTTATTTATTCTCTATCTTTTCCATTTTCAATATATTTTTTAACTTTTTCATTGAAAATTAGAAAAATATGCAATATTTTTTTTATTTTCTAACATTTCCATTGTAAAATATCAAAATATGGAAAGTTTCATTTATTTTCTAACTTTTCCATTGAAAAACATCAAAATATTCAATATTTTCATTTATTTTTTGACTTTACCATTGAAAAATATCAAAATATCCAATATCTTCATATATTTTCTAACATTTAAATTGGAAAATATGAAAATTATTTTTATTTATTTACTAATTTTTCCCATTGAAAAATATCAAAATATGCAATATGTTTTTATTTTTTAACTTTTCCATTTTCGATATATTTTCTAACTTTTCCATTGATAAATATCAAAATATGCAATATTTTTATTTATTTTCTAACTTTTCCATTGAAAAATATAAAAATATGCCATATTATTATTTATTTTCTGACTTTTCCATTGAACAATGTCAAAATATGTAATATTTTTAATTATTTTCCGACTTATTCATTGAAAATTACAAAAATATCCAATATTTTTATTTATTTTCTATCTTTTCCATTGAAAAATATCAAAATATGCAATATTTTAATTTATTGTCTAACATTTCCTTTGAAAAATATCAAAATATGCAAATTTTTATTTATTTTCTAACTTTTCCATTGAAAAACATCAAAATATGCAATATTTTTATTTATTTTCTAACTTTTCTATTTTCGGTATACTTTCTAACTTTTCCATTGATAAATAACAAAATATGCAATTTTTTTATTTATTTTGTACTTTTCCATTGAAAAATATCGAAATATGCAATATTATTACTTATTTTCTAAGTTTTCCATTGAAAAATATCGAAATATGTAATATATTTTTTACTTTCTAACTTTTCCACTGAAAAATATCAAAATGTCCAATATTTTTATTTATTTTCTAACTTTTCCATTTAAAAATATCAAATTATGCATTATTTTTATTTATTTTCAAACTTTTCCATTGAAATATATCAAAATATGCAATATTTTTATTTATTTTCTATCTTTTCCATTTTCAATATATTTTCGAACTTTTTCATTGAAAATTAGAAAAACATTTAATATCTTTATTTTTTTTCCAACTTCTCCATAAAAAAATATGAAAATATGCAATATTTTTCTTTATTTTCTAACTTTTCCATTGGAAAATATCAAAATATGCAACATTTTCCTTTTGATTTCAATGTTGTCCATTGAAAATTATGAAAATATGCAATATTTTCATTTATTTTCTAACTTTTCCATTGAAAAACATCAAAATATTCAATATTTTCATTTATTTTTTGACTTTACCATTGAAAAATATCAAAATATCCAATATCTTCATATATTTTCTAACATTTAAATTGGAAAATATGAAAATTATTTTTATTTATTTACTAATTTTTCCCATTGAAAAATATCAAAATATGCAATATGTTTTTATTTTTTAACTTTTCCATTTTCGATATATTTTCTAACTTTTCCATTGATAAATATCAAAATATGCAATATTTTTATTTATTTTCTAACTTTTCCATTGAAAAATATAAAAATATGCCATATTATTATTTATTTTCTGACTTTTCCATTGAACAATGTCAAAATATGTAATATTTTTAATTATTTTCCGACTTTTTCATTGAAAATTACAAAAATATCCAATATTTTTATTTATTTTCTATCTTTTCCATTGAAAAATATCAAAATATGCAATATTTTAATTTATTGTCTAACATTTCCTTTGAAAAATATCAAAATATGCAAATTTTTATTTATTTTCTAACTTTTCCATTGAAAAACATCAAAATATGCAATATTTTTATTTATTTTCTAACTTTTCTATTTTCGGTATACTTTCTAACTTTTCCATTGATAAATAACAAAATATGCAATTTTTTTATTTATTTTGTACTTTTCCATTGAAAAATATCGAAATATGCAATATTATTACTTATTTTCTAAGTTTTCCATTGAAAAATATCGAAATATGTAATATATTTTTTACTTTCTAACTTTTCCACTGAAAAATATCAAAATGTCCAATATTTTTATTTATTTTCTAACTTTTCCATTTAAAAATATCAAATTATGCATTATTTTTATTTATTTTCAAACTTTTCCATTGAAATATATCAAAATATGCAATATTTTTATTTATTTTCTATCTTTTCCATTTTCAATATATTTTCGAACTTTTTCATTGAAAATTAGAAAAACATTTAATATCTTTATTTTTTTTCCAACTTCTCCATAAAAAAATATGAAAATATGCAATATTTTTCTTTATTTTCTAACTTTTCCATTGGAAAATATCAAAATATGCAACATTTTCCTTTTGATTTCAATGTTGTCCATTGAAAATTATGAAAATATGCAATATTTTCATTTATTTTCTAACTTTTCCATTGAAAAACATCAAAATATTCAATATTTTCATTTATTTTTTGACTTTACCATTGAAAAATATCAAAATATCCAATATCTTCATATATTTTCTAACATTTAAATTGGAAAATATGAAAATTATTTTTATTTATTTACTAATTTTTCCCATTGAAAAATATCAAAATATGCAATATGTTTTTATTTTTTAACTTTTCCATTTTCGATATATTTTCTAACTTTTCCATTGATAAATATCAAAATATGCAATATTTTTATTTATTTTCTAACTTTTCCATTGAAAAATATAAAAATATGCCATATTATTATTTATTTTCTGACTTTTCCATTGAACAATGTCAAAATATGTAATATTTTTAATTATTTTCCGACTTTTTCATTGAAAATTACAAAAATATCCAATATTTTTATTTATTTTCTATCTTTTCCATTGAAAAATATCAAAATATGCAATATTTTAATTTATTGTCTAACATTTCCTTTGAAAAATATCAAAATATGCAAATTTTTATTTATTTTCTAACTTTTCCATTGAAAAACATCAAAATATGCAATATTTTTATTTATTTTCTAACTTTTCTATTTTCGGTATACTTTCTAACTTTTCCATTGATAAATAACAAAATATGCAATTTTTTTATTTATTTTGTACTTTTCCATTGAAAAATATCGAAATATGCAATATTATTACTTATTTTCTAAGTTTTCCATTGAAAAATATCGAAATATGTAATATATTTTTTACTTTCTAACTTTTCCACTGAAAAATATCAAAATGTCCAATATTTTTATTTATTTTCTAACTTTTCCATTTAAAAATATCAAATTATGCATTATTTTTATTTATTTTCAAACTTTTCCATTGAAAAATATCAAATTATGCATTATTTTTATTTATTTTCTCACATTTCCATTGAAATATATCAAAATATGCAATATTTTTATTTATTTTCTATCTTTTCCATTTTCAATATATTTTCGAACTTTTTCATTGAAAATTAGAAAAACATTTAATATCTTTATTTTTTTTCCAACTTCTCCATAAAAAAATATGAAAATATGCAATATTTTTCTTTATTTTCTAACTTTTCCATTGGAAAATATCAAAATATGCAACATTTTCCTTTTGATTTCAATGTTGTCCATTGAAAATTATGAAAATATGCAATATTTTTATTTATTTTCTAACTTTTCCATTGAAAAATATCAAAATATGCAATATTTTCATTTATTGTCTAACATTTCCATTGAAAAATATATGAAAATAGGCAATATTTTAATTTATTTTCTAACTTTTCTATTTTCGGTATACTTTAAAACTTTTCCATTGAAAAATATGAAAATATGCAATATATTTATATATTTTCAAATATTTAAATTGAAAAATATGAAAATATGCAATATTTTAATTTATTTACTATCTTTTCCATTGAAGAATATCAAAATATGTAATATTTTTATTTATTCTCTATCTTTTCCATTTTCAATATATTTTTTAACTTTTTCATTGAAAATTAGAAAAATATGCAATATTTTTTTTATTTTCTAACATTTCCATTGTAAAATATCAAAATATGCAAATTTTCATTTATTTTCTAACTTTTCCATTGAAAAACATCAAAATATGCAATATTTTCATTTATTTTTTGACTTTACCATTGAAAAATATCAAAATATCCAATATCTTCATATATTTTCTAACATTTAAATTGGAAAATATGAAAATTATTTTTATTTATTTACTAATTTTTCCCATTGAAAAATATCAAAATATGCAATATGTTTTTATTTTTTAACTTTTCCATTTTCGATATATTTTCTAACTTTTCCATTGATAAATATCAAAATATGCAATATTTTTATTTATTTTCTAACTTTTCCATTGAAAAATATAAAAATATGCCATATTATTATTTATTTTCTGACTTTTCCATTGAACAATGTCAAAATATGTAATATTTTTAATTATTTTCCGACTTTTTCATTGAAAATTACAAAAATATCCAATATTTTTATTTATTTTCTATCTTTTCCATTGAAAAATATCAAAATATGCAATATTTTAATTTATTGTCTAACATTTCCTTTGAAAAATATCAAAATATGCAAATTTTTATTTATTTTCTAACTTTTCCATTGAAAAACATCAAAATATGCAATATTTTTATTTATTTTCTAACTTTTTTATTTTCGGTATACTTTCTAACTTTTCCATTGATAAATAACAAAATATGCAATTTTTTTATTTATTTTGTACTTTTCCATTGAAAAATATCGAAATATGCAATATTATTACTTATTTTCTAAGTTTTCCATTGAAAAATATCGAAATATGTAATATATTTTTTACTTTCTAACTTTTCCACTGAAAAATATCAAAATGTCCAATATTTTTATTTATTTTCTAACTTTTCCATTTAAAAATATCAAATTATGCATTATTTTTATTTATTTTCAAACTTTTCCATTGAAAAATATCAAATTATGCATTATTTTTATTTATTTTCTCACTTTTCCATTGAAATATATCAAAATATGCAATATTTTTATTTATTTTCTATCTTTTCCATTTTCAATATATTTTCGAACTTTTTCATTGAAAATTAGAAAAACATTTAATATCTTTATTTTTTTTCCAACATCTCCATAAAAAAATATGAAAATATGCAATATTTTTCTTTATTTTCTAACTTTTCCATTGGAAAATATCAAAATATGCAACATTTTCCTTTTGATTTCAATGTTGTCCATTGTAAATTATGAAAATATGCAATATTTTCATTTATTGTCTAACATTTCCATTGAAAAATATATGAAAATAGGCAATATTTTAATTTATTTTCTAACTTTTCTATTTTCGGTATACTTTAAAACTTTTCCATTGAAAAATATGAAAATATGCAATATATTTATATATTTTCAAATATTTAAATTGAAAAATATGAAATATGCAATATTTTAATTTATTTACTATCTTTTCCATTGAAGAATATCAAAATATGTAATATTTTTATTTATTCTCTATCTTTTCCATTTTCAATATATTTTTTAACTTTTTCATTGAAAATTAGAAAAATATGCAATATTTTTTTTATTTTCTAACATTTCCATTGTAAAATATCAAAATATGCAAATTTTCATTTATTTTCTAACTTTTCCATTGAAAAACATCAAAATATGCAATATTTTCATTTATTTTTTGACTTTACCATTGAAAAATATCAAAATATCCAATATCTTCATATATTTTCTAACATTTAAATTGGAAAATATGAAAATTATTTTTATTTATTTACTAATTTTTCCCATTGAAAAATATCAAAATATGCAATATGTTTTTATTTTTTAACTTTTCCATTTTCGATATATTTTCTAACTTTTCCATTGATAAATATCAAAATATGCAATATTTTTATTTATTTTCTAACTTTTCCATTGAAAAATATAAAAATATGCCATATTATTATTTATTTTCTGACTTTTCCATTGAACAATGTCAAAATATGTAATATTTTTAATTATTTTCCGACTTTTTCATTGAAAATTACAAAAATATCCAATATTTTTATTTATTTTCTATCTTTTCCATTGAAAAATTTCAAAATATGCAATATTTTAATTTATTGTCTAACATTTCCTTTGAAAAATATCAAAATATGCAAATTTTTATTTATTTTCTAACTTTTCCATTGAAAAACATCAAAATATGCAATATTTTTATTTATTTTCTAACTTTTCTATTTTCGGTATACTTTCTAACTTTTCCATTGATAAATAACAAAATATGCAATTTTTTTATTTATTTTGTACTTTTCCATTGAAAAATATCGAAATATGCAATATTATTACTTATTTTCTAAGTTTTCCATTGAAAAATATCGAAATATGTAATATATTTTTTACTTTCTAACTTTTCCACTGAAAAATATCAAAATGTCCAATATTTTTATTTATTTTCTAACTTTTCCATTTAAAAATATCAAATTATGCATTATTTTTATTTATTTTCAAACTTTTCCATTGAAAAATATCAAATTATGCATTATTTTTATTTATTTTCTCACTTTTCCATTGAAATATATCAAAATATGCAATATTTTTATTTATTTTCTATCTTTTCCATTTTCAATATATTTTCGAACTTTTTCATTGAAAATTAGAAAAACATTTAATATCTTTATTTTTTTTCCAACTTCTCCATAAAAAAATATGAAAATATGCAATATTTTTCTTTATTTTCTAACTTTTCCATTGGAAAATATCAAAATATGCAACATTTTCCTTTTGATTTCAATGTTGTCCATTGAAAATTATGAAAATATGCAATATTTTTATTTATTTTCTAACTTTTCCATTGAAAAATATCAAAATATGCAATATTTTCATTTATTGTCTAACATTTCCATTGAAAAATATATGAAAATAGGCAATATTTTAATTTATTTTCTAACTTTTCTATTTTCGGTATACTTTAAAACTTTTCCATTGAAAAATATGAAAATATGCAATATATTTATATATTTTCAAATATTTAAATTGAAAAATATGAAAATATGCAATATTTTAATTTATTTACTATCTTTTCCATTGAAGAATATCAAAATATGTAATATTTTTATTTATTCTCTATCTTTTCCATTTTCAATATATTTTTTAACTTTTTCATTGAAAATTAGAAAAATATGCAATATTTTTTTTATTTTCTAACATTTCCATTGTAAAATATCAAAATATGCAAATTTTCATTTATTTTCTAACTTTTCCATTGAAAAACATCAAAATATGCAATATTTTCATTTATTTTTTGACTTTACCATTGAAAAATATCAAAATATCCAATATCTTCATATATTTTCTAACATTTAAATTGGAAAATATGAAAATTATTTTTATTTATTTACTAATTTTTCCCATTGAAAAATATCAAAATATGCAATATGTTTTTATTTTTTAACTTTTCCATTTTCGATATATTTTCTAACTTTTCCATTGATAAATATCAAAATATGCAATATTTTTATTTATTTTCTAACTTTTCCATTGAAAAATATAAAAATATGCCATATTATTATTTATTTTCTGACTTTTCCATTGAACAATGTCAAAATATGTAATATTTTTAATTATTTTCCGACTTTTTCATTGAAAATTACAAAAATATCCAATATTTTTATTTATTTTCTATCTTTTCCATTGAAAAATATCAAAATATGCAATATTTTAATTTATTGTCTAACATTTCCTTTGAAAAATATCAAAATATGCAAATTTTTATTTATTTTTTAACTTTTCCATTGAAAAACATCAAAATATGCAATATTTTTATTTATTTTCTAACTTTTCTATTTTCGGTATACTTTCTAACTTTTCCATTGATAAGTAACAAAATATGCAATTTTTTTATTTATTTTGTACTTTTCCATTGAAAAATATCAAAATATGCAATATTATTACTTATTTTCTAAGTTTTCCATTGAAAAATATCGAAATATGTAATATATTTTTTACTTTCTAACTTTTCCACTGAAAAATATCAAAATGTCCAATATTTTTATTTATTTTCTAACTTTTCCATTGAAAAATATCAAAATACGCAATATTTTTATTTATTTTCTAAATTTTCCTTTCTCGATATATTTTCTAACTTTTCCTTGAAAATTAGAAAAATATGGAATATTTTTTACTTCTTTTCTAACTTTTCTATTGTAAAATATAAAAATATGCAATATTTGTTATTATTTTCTAACATTTCCATAGAAAAATATCAAAATATGCAATATTTTAGTTTCTTTTCAGACTTTGCCATTGAAAAATATCAAAATATGCAATATTTTAATTTATTGTCTAACATTTCCATGAAAAAATATCAAAATATGCAATATTTTTTATTTATTTTCTGACTTTTCCATTGAAAATATCAAAATATTCAATATATTTCTTTTGTTTTCCAACATTTCATTGAAAAATATCAAAATATGCAATATTTTTATGTATTTTCTGACTTTTCCATTGCAAATTTTCAAAAAATTCAATATTTTTATTTGTTTTATTACTTTTCCATTGAACAATATGAAAATATGCAATATTTTTATTTATTTCTAACTTTTCCATTGAAAAACATCAAAATATGCAATATATTTACTTATTTTCTAACTTTTCCATTCTCGATATGTTTTCTAACTTTACCATTGAAAAATAACAAAATATGCAATATTTTTAGATATTTTCTGACTTTTCCATTTAAAAATGTGAAAATATGCAATATTTTGATTTATTTTCTAACTTTTACATTAAAAAATATCAACATATGCAATATTTTTATTTATTTTCTAACTTTTCCATTAAAAAATATCAAAATATCTAATATTGTTATCTATTTTCTAACTTTCCCATTGACCAATATGAAAATATGCATTATTTTTATTTATTTACTAATTTTTCCCATTGAAAAATATCAAAATATGCAATATGTTTTTATTTTTTAACTTTTCCATTTTCGATATATTTTCTAACTTTTCCATTGATAAATATCAAAATATGCAATATTTTTATTTATTTTCTAACTTTTCCATTGAAAAATATAAAAATATGCCATATTATTATTTATTTTCTGACTTTTCCATTGAACAATGTCAAAATATGTAATATTTTTAATTATTTTCCGACTTTTTCATTGAAAATTACAAAAATATCCAATATTTTTATTTATTTTCTATCTTTTCCATTGAAAAATATCAAAATATGCAATATTTTAATTTATTGTCTAACATTTCCTTTGAAAAATATCAAAATATGCAAATTTTTATTTATTTTCTAACTTTTCCATTGAAAAACATCAAAATATGCAATATTTTTATTTATTTTCTCACTTTTCTATTTTCGGTATACTTTCTAACTTTTCCATTGATAAGTAACAAAATATGCAATTTTTTTATTTATTTTGTACTTTTCCATTGAAAAATATCAAAATATGCAATATTATTACTTATTTTCTAAGTTTTCCATTGAAAAATATCGAAATATGTAATATATTTTTTACTTTCTAACTTTTCCACTGAAAAATATCAAAATGTCCAATATTTTTATTTATTTTCTAACTTTTCCATTGAAAAATATAAAATTATGCATTATTTTTATTTATTTTCAAACTTTTCCATTGAAAAATATCAAAATATGCAATATTTTTATTTATTTTCTATCTTTTCCATTTTCAATATATTTTCGAACTTTTTCATTGAAAATTAGAAAAACATTTAATATCTTTATTTTTTTTCCAACTTCTCCATAAAAAAATATGAAAATATGCAATATTTTTCTTTATTTTCTAACTTTTCCATTGGAAAATATCAAAATATGCAACATTTTCCTTTTGATTTCTATTTTGTCCATTGAAAATTATGAAAATATGCAATATTTTTATTTATTTTCTAACTTTTCCATTGAAAAATATCAAAATATGCAATATTTTCATTTATTGTCTAACATTTCCATTGAAAAATATATGAAAATAGGCAATATTTTAATTTATTTTCTAACTTTTCTATTTTCGGTATACTTTAAAACTTTTCCATTGAAAAATATGAAAATATGCAATATATTTATCTATTTTCAAATATTTAAATTGAAATATATGAAAATATGCAATATTTTAATTTATTTACTATCTTTTCCATTGAAGAATATCAAAATATGTAATATTTTTATTTATTCTCTATCTTTTCCATTTTCAATATATTTTTTAACTTTTTCATTGAAAATTAGAAAAATATGCAATATTTTTTTATTTTCTAACATTTCCATTGTAAAATATCAAAATATGCAAATTTTCATTTATTTTCTAACTTTTCCATTGAAAAACATCAAAATATGCAATATTTTCATTTATTTTTTGACTTTACCATTGTAAAATATCAAAATATCCAATATCCACATATATTTTCTAACATTTAAATTGGAAAATATGAAAATTATTTTTATTTATTTACTAATTTTTCCCATTGAAAAATATCAAAATATGCAATATGTTTTTATTTTTTAACTTTTCCATTTTCGATATATTTTCTAACTTTTCCATTGATAAATATCAAAATATGCAATATTTTTATTTATTTTCTAACTTTTCCATTGAAAAATATAAAAATATGCCATATTATTATTTATTTTGTGACTTTTCCATTGAACAATGTCAAAATATGTAATATTTTTAATTATTTTCCGACTTTTTCATTGAAAATTACAAAAATATCCAATATTTTTATTTATTTTCTATCTTTTCCATTGAAAAATATCAAAATATGCAATATTTTAATTTATTGTCTAACATTTCCATTGAAAAATATCAAAATATGCAAATTTTTATTTATTTTCTAACTTTTCCATTGAAAAACATCAAAATATGCAATATTTTCATTTATTTTCTAACTTTTCTATTTTCCCTATACTTTCTAACTTTTCCATTGTTAAATAACAAAATATGCCATATTTTTATTCATTTCGAACTTTTCAATTGAAAAATATCGAAATATGCAATATTATTACTTATTTTAGAACTTTTCCATTGAAAAATAACAAAATATTAAATATTTTTTTTACTTTCTAACATTTCCATTGAAAATTATCAAAAAATCCAATATTTTTTTTATTTTCTAACTTTTCCATTGAAAAATATCAAAATATGCAATATTATTACTTATTTTCTAAGTTTTCCATTGAAAAATATCGAAATATGTAATATATTTTTTACTTTCTAACTTTTCCACTGAAAAATATCAAAATGTCCAATATTTTTATTTATTTTCTAACTTTTCCATTGAAAAATATCAAATTATGCATTATTTTTATTTATTTTCAAACTTTTCCATTGAAAAATATCAAATTATGCATTATTTTTATTTATTTTCTCACTTTTCCATTGAAATATATCAAAATATGCAATATTTTTATTTATTTTCTATCTTTTCCATTTTCAATATATTTTCGAACTTTTTCATTAAAAATTAGAAAAACAAATAATATCTTTATTTTTTTTCCAACTTCTCCATAAAAAAATATGAAAATATGCAATATTTTTCGTTATTTTCTAACTTTTCCATTGGAAAATATCAAAATATGCAACATTTTCCTTTTGATTTCTATGTTGTCCACTGAAAATTATGAAAATATGCAATATCTTTATTTATTTTGTAACTTTTCCATTGAAAAATATCAAAATATGCAATATTTTCATTTACTGTCTAACATTTCCATTGAAAAATATATGAAAATAGGCAATATTTTAATTTATTTTCTAACTTTTCTATTTTCGGTATACTTTAAAACTTTTCCATTGAAAAATATGAAAATATGCAATATATTTATATATTTTCAAATATTTAAATTGAAAAATATGAAAATATGCAATATTTTAATTTATTTACTATCTTTTCCATTGAAGAATATCAAAATATGTAATATTTTTTTTATTCTCTATCTTTTCCATTTTCAATATATTTTTTAACTTTTTCATTGAAAATTAGAAAAATATGTAATATTTTTTTATTTTCTAACATTTCCATTGTAAAATATCAAAATATGCAAATTTTCATTTATTTTCTAACTTTTCCATTGAAAAACATCAAAATATGCAATATTTTCATTTATTTTTTGACTTTACCATTGAAAAATATCAAAATATCCAATATCTTCATATATTTTCTAACATTTAAATTGGAAAATATGAAAATTATTTTTATTTATTTACTAATTTTTCCCATTGAAAAATATCAAAATATGCAATATGTTTTTATTTTTTAACTTTTCCATTTTCGATATATTTTCTAACTTTTCCATTGATAAATATCAAAATATGCAATATTTTTATTTATTTTCTAACTTTTCCATTGAAAAATATAAAAATATGCCATATTATTATTTATTTTCTGACTTTTCCATTGAACAATGTCAAAATATGTAATATTTTTAATTATTTTCCGACTATTTCATTGAAAATTACAAAAATATCCAATATTTTTATTTATTTTCTATCTTTTCCATTGAAAAATATCAAAATATGCAATATTTTAATTTATTGTCTAACATTTCCTTTGAAAAATATCAAAATATGCAAATTTTTATTTATTTTTAACTTTTCCATTGAAAAACATCAAAATATGCAATGTTTTCATTTATTTACTAACTTTTCTATTTTCGCTATACTTTCTAACTTTTCCATTGTTAAATAACAAAATATGCCATATTTTTATTGATTTCGAACTTTTCAATTGAAAAATATCGAAATATGCAATATTATTACTTATTTTAGAACTTTTCCATTGAAAAATAACAAAATATTCAATATTTTTTTTACTTTCTAACATTTCCATTGAAAATTATCAAAAAATCCAATATTTTTTTATTTTCTAACTTTTCCATTGAAAAATATCAAAATATGCAATATTATTACTTATTTTCTAAGTTTTCCATTGAAAAATATCGAAATATGTAATATATTTTTTACTTTCTAACTTTTCCACTGAAAAATATCAAAATGTCCAATATTTTTATTTATTTTCTAACTTTTCCATTGAAAAATATCAAATTATGCATTATTTTTATTTATTTTCAAACTTTTCCATTGAAAAATATCAAATTATGCATTATTTTTATTTATTTTCTCACTTTTCCATTGAAATATATCAAAATATGCAATATTTTTATTTATTTTCTATCTTTTCCATTTTCAATATATTTTCGAACTTTTTCATTGAAAATTAGAAAAACATTTAATATCTTTATTTTTTTTCCAACTTCTCCATAAAAAAATATGAAAATATGCAATATTTTTCTTTATTTTCTAACTTTTCCATTGGAAAATATCAAAATATGCAACATTTTCCTTTTGATTTCTATGTTGTCCACTGAAAATTATGAAAATATGCAATATTTTTATTTATTTTGTAACTTTTCCATTGAAAAATATCAAAATATGCAATATTTTCATTTATTGTCTAACATTTCCATTGAAAAATATATGAAAATAGGCAATATTTTAATTTATTTTCTAACTTTTCTATTTTGTTATACTTTAAAACTTTTCCACTGAAAAATATGAAAATATGCAATATTTTTATATATTTTCGAATATTTAAATTGAAAAATATGAAAATATCCAATATTTTAATATATTTACTATCTTTTCCATTGAAGAATATCAAAATATGTAATATTTTTATTTATTCTCTATCTTTTCCATTTTCAATATATTTTTTAACTTTTACATTGAAAATTAGAAAAATATGCAATATTTTTATTTATTTTGTAACTTTTCCATTGAAAAATATCAAAATATGCAATATTTTCATTTATTGTCTAACATTTCCATTGAAAAATATATGAAAATAGGCAATATTTTAATTTATTTTCTAACTTTTCTATTTTCGGTATACTTTAAAACTTTTCCATTGAAAAATATGAAAATATGCAATATATTTATATATTTTCAAATATTTAAATTGAAAAATATGAAAATATGCAATATTTTAATTTATTTACTATCTTTTCCATTGAAGAATATATAATATGTAATATTTTTTTATCCTCTATCTTTTCCATTTTCAATATATTTTTTAACTTTTTCATTGAAAATTAGAAAAATATGTAATATTTTTTTATTTTCTAACATTTCCATTGTAAAATATCAAAATATGCAAATTTTCATTTATTTTCTAACTTTTCCATTGAAAAACATCAAAATATGCAATATTTTCATTTATTTTTTGACTTTACCATTGAAAAATATCAAAATATCCAATATCTTCATATATTTTCTAACATTTAAATTGGAAAATATGAAAATTATTTTTATTTATTTACTAATTTTTCCCATTGAAAAATATCAAAATATGCAATATGTTTTTATTTTTTAACTTTTCCATTTTCGATATATTTTCTAACTTTTCCATTGATAAATATCAAAATATGCAATATTTTTATTTATTTTCTAACTTTTCCATTGAAAAATATAAAAATATGCCATATTATTATTTATTTTCTGACTTTTCCATTGAACAATGTCAAAATATGTAATATTTTTAATTATTTTCCGACTTTTTCATTGAAAATTACAAAAATATCCAATATTTTTATTTATTTTCTATCTTTTCCATTGAAAAATATCAAAATATGCAATATTTTAATTTATTGTCTAACATTTCCTTTGAAAAATATCAAAATATGCAAATTTTTATTTATTTTCTAACTTTTCCATTGAAAAACATCAAAATATGCAATATTTTTATTTATTTTCTAACTTTTCTATTTTCGGTATACTTTCTAACTTTTCCATTGATAAGTAACAAAATATGCAATTTTTTTATTTATTTTGTACTTTTCCATTGAAAAATATCAAAATATGCAATATTATTACTTATTTTCTAAGTTTTCCATTGAAAAATATCGAAATATGTAATATATTTTTTACTTTCTAACTTTTCCACTGAAAAATATCAAAATGTCCAATATTTTTATTTATTTTCTAACTTTTCCATTGAAAAATATAAAATTATGCATTATTTTTATTTATTTTCAAACTTTTCCATTGAAAAATATCAAATTATGCATTATTTTTATTTATTTTCTCACTTTTCCATTGAAATATATCAAAATATGCAATATTTTTATTTATTTTCTATCTTTTCCATTTTCAATATATTTTCGAACTTTTTCATTGAAAATTAGAAAAACATTTAATATCTTTATTTTTTTTCCAACTTCTCCATAAAAAAATATGAAAATATGCAATATTTTTCTTTATTTTCTAACTTTTCCATTGGAAAATATCAAAATATGCAACATTTTCCTTTTGATTTCTATTTTGTCCATTGAAAATTATGAAAATATGCAATATTTTTATTTATTTTCTAACTTTTCCATTGAAAAATATCAAAATATGCAATATTTTCATTTATTGTCTAACATTTCCATTGAAAAATATATGAAAATAGGCAATATTTTAATTTATTTTCTAACTTTTCTATTTTCGGTATACTTTAAAACTTTTCCATTGAAAAATATGAAAATATGCAATATATTTATGTATTTTCAAATATTTAAATTGAAATATATGAAAATATGCAATATTTTAATTTATTTACTATCTTTTCCATTGAAGAATATCAAAATATGTAATATTTTTATTTATTCTCTATCTTTTCCATTTTCAATATATTTTTTAACTTTTTCATTGAAAATTAGAAAAATATGTAATATTTTTTTATTTTCTAACATTTCCATTGTAAAATATCAAAATATGCAAATTTTCATTTATTTTCTAACTTTTCCATTGAAAAACATCAAAATATGCAATATTTTCATTTATTTTTTGACTATACCATTGTAAAATATCAAAATATCCAATATCCACATATATTTTCTAACATTTAAATTGGAAAATATGAAAATTATTTTTATTTATTTACTAATTTTTCCCATTGAAAAATATCAAAATATGCAATATGTTTTTATTTTTTAACTTTTCCATTTTCGATATATTTTCTAACTTTTCCATTGATAAATATCAAAATATGCAATATTTTTATTTATTTTCTAACTTTTCCATTGAAAAATATAAAAATATGCCATATTATTATTTATTTTGTGACTTTTCCATTGAACAATGTCAAAATATGTAATATTTTTAATTATTTTCCGACTTTTTCATTGAAAATTACAAAAATATCCAATATTTTTATTTATTTTCTATCTTTTCCATTGAAAAATATCAAAATATGCAATATTTTAATTTATTGTCTAACATTTCCTTTGAAAAATATCAAAATATGAAAGTTTTTATTTATTTTCTAACTTTTCCATTGAAAAACATCAAAATATGCAATATTTTCATTTATTTTCTAACTTTTCTATTTTCGCTATACATTCTAACTTTTCCATTGTTAAATAACAAAATATGCCATATTTTTATTCATTTCGAACTTTTCAATTGAAAAATATCGAAATATGCAATATTATTACTTATTTTAGAACTTTTCCATTGAAAAATAACAAAATATTAAATATTTTTTTTACTTTCTAACATTTCCATTGAAAATTATCACAAAATCCAATATTTTTTTTATTTTCTAACTTTTCCATTGAAAAATATCAAAATATGCAATATTATTACTTATTTTCTAAGTTTTCCATTGAAAAATATCGAAATATGTAATATATTTTTTACTTTCTAACTTTTCCACTGAAAAATATCAAAATGTCCAATATTTTTATTTATTTTCTAACTTTTCCATTGAAAAATATCAAATTATGCATTATTTTTATTTATTTTCAAACTTTTCCATTGAAAAATATCAAATTATGCATTATTTTTATTTATTTTCTCACTTTTCCATTGAAATATATCAAAATATGCAATATTTTTATTTATTTTCTATCTTTTCCATTTTCAATATATTTTCGAACTTTTTCATTGAAAATTAGAAAAACATTTAATATCTTTATTTTTTTTCCAACTTCTCCATAAAAAAATATGAAAATATGCAATATTTTTCGTTATTTTCTAACTTTTCCATTGGAAAATATCAAAATATGCAACATTTTCCTTTTGATTTCTATGTTGTCCATTGAAAATTATGAAAATATGCAATATTTTTATTTATTTTGTAACTTTTCCATTGAAAAATATCAAAATATACAATATTTTCATTTATTGTCTAACATTTCCATTGAAAAATATATGAAAATAGGCAATATTTTAATTTATTTTCTAACTTTTCTATTTTCGGTATACTTTCAAACTTTTCCATTGAACAATATGAAAATATGCAATATATTTATATATTTTCAAATATTTAAATTGAAAAATATGAAAATATGCAATATTTTAATTTATTTACTATCTTTTCCATTGAAGAATATCAAAATATGTAATATTTTTTTTATTCTCTATCTTTTCCATTTTCAATATATTTTTTAACTTTTTCATTGAAAATTAGAAAAATATATGTAATATTTTTTTATTTTCTAACATTTCCATTGTAAAATATCAAAATATGCAAATTTTCATTTATTTTCTAACTTTTCCATTGAAAAACATCAAAATATGCAATATTTTCATTTATTTTTTGACTTTACCATTGAAAAATATCAAAATATCCAATATCTTCATATATTTTCTAACATTTAAATTGGAAAATATGAAAATTATTTTTATTTATTTACTAATTTTTCCCATTGAAAAATATCAAAATATGCAATATGTTTTTATTTTTTAACTTTTCCATTTTCGATATATTTTCTAACTTTTCCATTGATAAATATCAAAATATGCAATATTTTTATTTATTTTCTAACTTTTCCATTGAAAAATATAAAAATAAGCCATATTATTATTTATTTTCTGACTTTTCCATTGAACAATGTCAAAATATGTAATATTTTTAATTATTTTCCGACTATTTCATTGAAAATTACAAAAATATCCAATATTTTTATTTATTTTCTATCTTTTCCATTGAAAAATATCAAAATATGCAATATTTTAATTTATTGTCTAACATTTCCTTTGAAAAATATCAAAATATGCAAATTTTTATTTATTTTTAACTTTTCCATTGAAAAACATCAAAATATGCAATGTTTTCATTTATTTACTAACTTTTCTATTTTCGCTATACTTTCTAACTTTTCCATTGTTAAATAACAAAATATGCCATATTTTTATTGATTTCGTACTTTTCAATTGAAAAATATCGAAATATGCAATATTATTACTTATTTTAGAACTTTTCCATTGAAAAATAACAAAATATTCAATATTTTTTTTACTTTCTAACATTTCCATTGAAAATTATCAAAAAATCCAATATTTTTTTATTTTCTAACTTTTCCATTGAAAAATATCAAAATATGCAATATTATTACTTATTTTCTAAGTTTTCCATTGAAAAATATCGAAATATGTAATATATTTTTTACTTTCTAACTTTTCCACTGAAAAATATCAAAATGTCCAATATTTTTATTTATTTTCTAACTTTTCCATTGAAAAATATCAAATTATGCATTATTTTTATTTATTTTCAAACTTCTCCATTGAAAAATATCAAATTATGCATTATTTTTATTTATTTTCTCACTTTTCCATTGAAATATATCAAAATATGCAATATTTTTATTTATTTTCTATCTTTTCCATTTTCAATATATTTTCGAACTTTTTCATTGAAAATTAGAAAAACATTTAATATCTTTATTTTTTTTCCAACTTCTCCATAAAAAAATATGAAAATATGCAATATTTTTCTTTATTTTCTAACTTTTCCATTGGAAAATATCAAAATATGCAACATTTTCCTTTTGATTTCTATTTTGTCCATTGAAAATTATGAAAATATGCAATATTTTTATTTATTTTCTAACTTTTCCATTGAAAAATATATGAAAATAGAAATATTTTAATTTATTTTCTAACTTTTCTATTTTCGGTATACTTTAAAACTTTTCCATTGAAAAATATGAAAGTATGCAATATATTTATATATTTTCAAATATTTAAATTGAAAAATATGAAAATATGCAATATTTTAATTTATTTACTATCTTTTCCATTGAAGAATATCAAAATATGTAATATTTTTATTTATTCTCTATCTTTTCCATTTTCAATATATTTTTTAACTTTTTCATTGAAAATTAGAAAAATATGCAATATTTTTTTATTTTCTAACATTTCCATTGTAAAATATCAAATTATGCAAATTTTCATTTATTTTCTAACTTTTCCATTGAAAAACATCAAAATATGCAATATTTTCATTTATTTTTTGACTTTACCATTGAAAAATATCGAAATATCCAATATCTTCATATATTTTCTAACATTTAAATTGGAAAATATGAAAATTATTTTTATTTATTTACTAATTTTTCCCATTGAAAAATATCAAAATATGCAATATGTTTTTATTTTTTAACTTTTCCATTTTCGATATATTTTCTAACTTTTCCATTGATAAATATCAAAATATGCAATATTTTTATTTATTTTCTAACTTTTCCATTGAAAAATATAAAAATATGCCATATTATTATTTATTTTCTGACTTTTCCATTGAACAATGTCAAAATATGTAATATTTTTAATTATTTTCCGACTTTTTCATTAAAAATTACAAAAATATCCAATAATTTCATTTATTTTCTATCTTTTCCATTGAAAAATAGCAAAATATGCAATATTTTAATTTATTGTCTAACATTTCCTTTGAAAAATATCAAAATATGCAAATTTTTATTTATTTTCTAACTTTTCCATTGAAAAACATCAAAATATGCAATATTTTCATTTATTTTCTAACTTTTCTATTTTCGCTATACTTTCTAACTTTTCCATTGTTAAATAACAAAATATGCCATATTCATTTCGAACTTTTCAATTGAAAAATATCGAAATATGCAATATTATTACTTATTTTAGAACTTTTCCTTTGAAAAATAACAAAATATTCAATATTTTTTTTACTTTCTAACATTTCCATTGAAAATTATCAAAAAATCCAATATTTTTTTATTTTCTAAATTTTCCATTGAAAAATATCAAATTATGCATTATTTTTATTTATTTTCAAACTTTTCCATTGAAAAATATCAAAATATGCAACATTTTCCTTTTGATTTCTATGTTGTCCATTGAAAATTATGAAAATATGCAATATTTTTATTTATTTTCTAACTTTTCCATTGAAAAATATCAAAATATGCAATATTTTCATTTATTGTCTAACATTTCCATTGAAAAATATATGAAAATAGGCAATATTTTAATTTATTTTCTAACTTTTCTATTTTGTTATACTTTAAAACTTTTCCACTGAAAAATATGAAAATATGCAATATTTTTATATATTTTCGAATATTTAAATTGAAAAATATGAAAATATCCAATATTTTAATATATTTACTATCTTTTCCATTGAAGAATATCAAAATATGTAATATTTTTATTTATTCTCTATCTTTTCCATTTTCAATATATTTTTTAACTTTTACATTGAAAATTAGAAAAATATGCAATATTTTTTTTATTTTCTAACATTTCCATTGTAAAATATCACAATATGCAAATTTTCATCTATTTTCTAACTTTTCCATTGAAAAACATCAAAATATGCAATATTTTCATTTATTTTTTGACTTTACCATTGAAAAATATCAAAATATCCAATATCTTCATATATTTTCTAACATTTAAATTGGAAAATATGAAAATTATTTTTATTTATTTACTAATTTTTCCCATTGAAAAATATCAAAATATGCAATATGTTTTTATTTTTTAACTTTTCCATTTTCGATATATTTTCTAACTTTTCCATTGATAAATATCAAAATATGCAATATTTTTATTTATTTTCTAACTTTTCCATTGAAAAATATAAAAATATGCCATATTATTATTTATTTTCTGACTTTTCCATTGAACAATGTCAAAATATGTAATATTTTTAATTATTTTCCGACTTTTTCATTGAAAATTACAAAAATATCCAATATTTTTATTTATTTTCTAACTTTTCCATTGAAAAATATCAAAATATGTAATATTTTAATTTATTGTCTAACATTTCCTTTGAAAAATATCAAAATATGCAAATTTTTATTTATTTTTAACTTTTCCATTGAAAAACATCAAAATATGCAATGTTTTCATTTATTTACTAACTTTTCTATTTTTGCTATACTTTCTAACTTTTCCATTGTTAAATAACAAAATATGCCATATTTTTATTGATTTCGAACTTTTCAATTGAAAAATATCGAAATATGCAATATTATTACTTATTTTAGAACTTTTCCATTGAAAAATAACAAAATATTCAATATTTTTTTTACTTTCTAACATTTCCATTGAAAATTATCAAAAAATCCAATATTTTTTTTATTTTCTAAGTTTTCCATTGAAAAATATCGTAATATGTAATATATTTTTTACTTTCTAACTTTTCCACTGAAAAATATCAAAATGTCCAATATTTTTATTTATTTTCTAACTTTTCCATTGAAAAATATCAAATTATGCATTATTTTTATTTATTTTCAAACTTTTCCATTGAAAAATATCAAAATATGCAATATTTTTATTTATTTTCTGACTTTACCTTTGAAAAATTTCAAAATATGCAATATTTTTCGTTTGATTTCTGTTCCATTGAAAAATATGAAAATATGCAATATTTTTATTTATTTTCTAACTTTTCCATTGAAAAAAGATCAAAATATCCAATATTTCTATATATTTTCTAACATTTAAATTGACAAATATCAAAACATGCAATATTTTTATTTGTATTATAACTTTTCCATTGAAAAAGATCAAAATATGCAATATTATTATTTATTTTTTGACTTTTCCATTGAACAATATCAAAATATGGAATATTTTTATTTATTTTCTTAGTTTTTCATTGAAAATTATAAAAATATGAAATGTTTTTATTTATTTTCTAAGTTTTCCATTGACAATATCAAAATATGCAATATATTAATTTATTGCCTTAAATTTCCTTTGAAAAATATCAAAATATGCAATATTTTTATTATTTTCTTAATTTCCATTGAAAAACATCAAAATATGCAATATTTTTATTTATTTTCTAACTTTTCTATTATCGGTATACTTTCTAACTTTTCCATTGATAAATAACAAAATATGCAATTTTTTTATTTATTTTGTACTTTTCCATTGAAAAATATCGAAATATGTAATATATTTTTTACTTTCTAACTTTTCCACTGAAAAATATCAAAATGTCCAATATTTTTATTTATTTTCTAACTTTTCCATTGAAAAATATCAAATTATGCATTATTTTTATTTATTTTCAAACTTTTCCATTGAAAAATATCAAAATATGCAATATTTTTATTTATTTTCTAACTTTTCCATTGAAAAATATAAAAATATGCCATATTATTATTTATTTTCTGACTTTTCCATTGAACAATGTCAAAATATGTAATATTTTTAATTATTTTCCGACTTTTTCATTGAAAATTACAAAAATATCCAATATTTTTATTTATTTTCTAACTTTTCCATTGAAAAATATCAAAATATGTAATATTTTAATTTATTGTCTAACATTTCCTTTGAAAAATATCAAAATATGCAAATTTTTATTTATTTTTAACTTTTCCATTGAAAAACATCAAAATATGCAATGTTTTCATTTATTTACTAACTTTTCTATTTTTGCTATACTTTCTAACTTTTCCATTGTTAAATAACAAAATATGCCATATTTTTATTGATTTCGAACTTTTCAATTGAAAAATATCGAAATATGCAATATTATTACTTATATTAGAACTTTTTCATTGAAAAATAACAAAATATTCAATATTTTTTTTACTTTCTAACATTTCCATTGAAAATTATCAAAAAATCCAATATTTTTTTTATTTTCTAACTTTTCCATTGAAAAATATCAAAATATGCAATATTATTACTTATTTTCTAAGTTTTCCATTGAAAAATATCGAAATATGTAATATATTTTTTACTTTCTAACTTTTCCACTGAAAAATATCAAAATGTCCAATATTTTTATTTATTTTCTAACTTTTCCATTGAAAAATATCAAATTATGCATTATTTTTATTTATTTTCAAACTTTTCCATTGAAAAATATCAAAATATGCAATATTTTTATTTATTTTCTAACTTTTCCATTGAAAAATATAAAAATATGCCATATTATTATTTATTTTCTGACTTTTCCATTGAACAATGTCAAAATATGTAATATTTTTAATTATTTTCCGACTTTTTCATTGAAAATTACAAAAATATCCAATATTTTTATTTATTTTCTAACTTTTCCATTGAAAAATATCAAAATATGTAATATTTTAATTTATTGTCTAACATTTCCTTTGAAAAATATCAAAATATGCAAATTTTTATTTATTTTTAACTTTTCCATTGAAAAACATCAAAATATGCAATGTTTTCATTTATTTACTAACTTTTCTATTTTTGCTATACTTTCTAACTTTTCCATTGTTAAATAACAAAATATGCCATATTTTTATTGATTTCGAACTTTTCAATTGAAAAATATCGAAATATGCAATATTATTACTTATTTTAGAACTTTTTCATTGAAAAATAACAAAATATTCAATATTTTTTTTACTTTCTAACATTTCCATTGAAAATTATCAAAAAATCCAATATTTTTTTTATTTTCTAACTTTTCCATTGAAAAATATCAAAATATGCAATATTATTACTTATTTTCTAAGTTTTCCATTGAAAAATATCGAAATATGTAATATATTTTTTACTTTCTAACTTTTCCACTGAAAAATATCAAAATGTCCAATATTTTTATTTATTTTCTAACTTTTCCATTGAAAAATATCAAATTATGCATTATTTTTATTTATTTTCAAACTTTTCCATTGAAAAATATCAAAATATGCAATATTTTTATTTATTTTCTAACTTTTCCATTGAAAAATATAAAAATATGCCATATTATTATTTATTTTCTGACTTTTCCATTGAACAATGTCAAAATATGTAATATTTTTAATTATTTTCCGACTTTTTCATTGAAAATTACAAAAATATCCAATATTTTTATTTATTTTCTAACTTTTCCATTGAAAAATATCAAAATATGTAATATTTTAATTTATTGTCTAACATTTCCTTTGAAAAATATCAAAATATGCAAATTTTTATTTATTTTTAACTTTTCCATTGAAAAACATCAAAATATGCAATGTTTTCATTTATTTACTAACTTTTCTATTTTTGCTATACTTTCTAACTTTTCCATTGTTAAATAACAAAATATGCCATATTTTTATTGATTTCGAACTTTTCAATTGAAAAATATCGAAATATGCAATATTATTACTTATTTTAGAACTTTTCCATTGAAAAATAACAAAATATTCAATATTTTTTTTACTTTCTAACATTTCCATTGAAAATTATCAAAAAATCCAATATTTTTTTTATTTTCTAACTTTTCCATTGAAAAATATCAAAATATGCAATATTATTACTTATTTTCTAAGTTTTCCATTGAAAAATATCGAAATATGTAATATATTTTTTACTTTCTAACTTTTCCACTGAAAAATATCAAAATGTCCAATATTTTTATTTATTTTCTAACTTTTCCATTGAAAAATATCAAATTATGCATTATTTTTATTTATTTTCAAACTTTTCCATTGAAAAATATCAAAATATGCAATATTTTTATTTATTTTCTGACTTTACCTTTGAAAAATTTCAAAATATGCAATATTTTTCGTTTGATTTCTGTTCCATTGAAAAATATGAAAATATGCAATATTTTTATTTATTTTCTAACTTTTCCATTGAAAAAAGATCAAAATATCCAATATTTCTATATATTTTCTAACATTTAAATTGACAAATATCAAAACATGCAATATTTTTATTTGTATTATAACTTTTCCATTGAAAAAGATCAAAATATGCAATATTATTATTTATTTTTTGACTTTTCCATTGAACAATATCAAAATATGGAATATTTTTATTTATTTTCTTAGTTTTTCATTGAAAATTAAAAAAATATGAAATATTTTTATTTATTTTCTAAGTTTTCCATTGACAATATCAAAATATGCAATATATTAATTTATTGCCTTAAATTTCCTTTGAAAAATATCAAAATATGCAATATTTTTATTATTTTCTAAATTTCCATTGAAAAACATCAAAATATGCAATATTTTTATTTATTTTCTAACTTTTCTATTTTCGGTATACTTTCTAACTTTTCCATTGATAAATAACAAAATATGCAATTTTTTTATTTATTTTGTACTTTTCCATTGAAAAATATCGAAATATGTAATATATTTTTTACTTTCTAACTTTTCCACTGAAAAATATCAAAATGTCCAATATTTTTATTTATTTTCTAACTTTTACATTGAAAAATATCAAATTATGCATTATTTTTATTTATTTTCAAACTTTTCCATTGAAAAATATCAAAATATGCAATATTTTTATTTATTTTCTAACTTTTCCATTGAAAAATATAAAAATATGCCATATTATTATTTATTTTCTGACTTTTCCATTGAACAAGGTCAAAATATGTAATATTTTTAATTATTTTCCGACTTTTTCATTGAAAATTACAAAAATATCCAATATTTTTATTTATTTTCTAACTTTTCCATTGAAAAATATCAAAATATGTAATATTTTAATTTATTGTCTAACATTTCCTTTGAAAAATATCAAAATATGCAAATTTTTATTTATTTTTAACTTTTCCATTGAAAAACATCAAAATATGCAATGTTTTCATTTATTTACTAACTTTTCTATTTTTGCTATACTTTCTAACTTTTCCATTGTTAAATAACAAAATATGCCATATTTTTATTGATTTCGAACTTTTCAATTGAAAAATATCGAAATATGCAATATTATTACTTATTTTAGAACTTTTCCATTGAAAAATAACAAAATATTCAATATTTTTTTTACTTTCTAACATTTCCATTGAAAATTATCAAAAAATCCAATATTTTTTTTATTTTCTAACTTTTCCATTGAAAAATATCAAAATATGCAATATTATTACTTATTTTCTAAGTTTTCCATTGAAAAATATCGAAATATGTAATATATTTTTTACTTTCTAACTTTTCCACTGAAAAATATCAAAATGTCCAATATTTTTATTTATTTTCTAACTTTTCCATTGAAATATATCAAAATATGCAATATTTTTATTTATTTTCTATCTTTTCCATTTTCAATATATTTTCGAACTTTTTCATTGAAAATTAGAAAAACATTTAATATCTTTATTTTGTTTCCAACTTCTCCATAAAAAATATGAAAATATGCAATATTTTTCTTTATTTTCTAACTTTTCCATTGGAAAATATCAAAATATGCTACATTTTCCTTTTGATTTCTATGTTGTCCATTGAAAATTATGAAAATATGGAATATTTTTATTTATTTTCTAACTTTTCCATTGAAAAATAGCAAAATATGCAATATTTTCATTTATTGTCTAACATTTCCATTGAAAAATATATGAAAATAGGCAATATTTTAATTTATTTTCTAACTTTTCTATTTTCGGTATACTTTAAAACTTTGCCATTGAAAAATATGAAAATATGCAATATTTTTATATATTTTCGTATATTTAAATTGAAAAATATGAAAATATGCAATATTTTAATTTATTTACTATCTTTTCCATTGAAGAATATCAAAATATGTAATATTTTTATTTATTCTCTATCTTTTCCATTTTCAATATATTTTTTAACTTTTTCATTGAAAATTAGAAAAATATGCAATATTTTTTTTATTTTCTAACATTTCCATAGTAAAATATCAAAATATGCAAATTTTCATTTATTTTCTAACTTTTCCATTGAAAAACATCAAAATATGCAATATTTTCATTTATTTTTTGACTTTACCATTGAAAAATATCAAAATATCCAATATCTTCATATATTTTCTAACATTTAAATTGGAAAATATGAAAATTATTTTTATTTATTTACTAATTTTTCCCATTGAAAAATATCAAAATATGCAATATGTTTTTATTTTTTAACTTTTCCATTTTCGATATGTTTTCTAACTTTTCCATTGAAAAACATCAAAATATGCAATATTTTTATTTATTTTCTAACTTTTCTATTTTCGGTATACTCTCTAACTTTTCCATTGATAAATAACAAAATATGCAATTTTTTTATTTATTTTGTACTTTTCCATTGAAAAATATCAAAATATGCAATATTATTACTTATTTTCTAAGTTTTCCATTGAAAAATATCGAAATATGTAATATATTTTTTACTTTCTAACTTTTCCACTGAAAAATATCAAAATGTCCAATATTTTTTTTTATTTTCTAACTTTTCCATTGAAAAATATCAAATTATGCATTATTTTTATTTATTTTCAAACTTTTCCATTGAAAAATATCAAATTATGCATTATTTTTATTTATTTTCTCACTTTTCCATTGAAATATATCAAAATATGCAATATTTTTATTTATTTTCTATCTTTTCCATTTTCAATATATTTTCGAACATTTTCATTGAAAATTAGAAAAACATTTAATATATAAAATATGAAAATATGCAAAATTTTTCCTTATTTTCTAACATTTCCTTTGAAAAATATCAAAATATGCAATATTTTTATTCATTTTCTAACTTTTCCATTGAAAAATATCAACATTTTCAATATTTTTATTTATTTTTTAACTTTTCGATTGAAAAACATCAAAATATGCAATATTTCTATTTATTTTTTAACTTTCCTGACTTTTACATTGAAAAATATTAAAATATGCAATATTTTTATTTATTTTCTAACTCTGCAATTAAAAAACTCAAAATATGCAATATTTTTATTTATTTTCTAACATTTCTATGGAAAAGTATCAAAATATGCAATATTTTTACTTATTTTTGAACTTTTCCATAGAAACATATCAAAATATGCAATATGTTTATTTATTTTCGAACTTTTACATTTTCAATATATTTTTTCATTCAAAATTAGAAAAATATTCAATATTTCTATTTATTTTCGAACTTTTCCATTGTAAAATATCAAAATACGAAAATTTTTTTATTTTCTAACTGTTCCATTGAAAAATATCAAAATATGCACTATTTTTATTTATATTATGAATTTTCCTTTGCAAAATATCAAAATATGCAATATTTTTATTTATTTTTTAACTTTTTCATTGAAAATTAGAAAAATATGCAATATTTTTATTTATTTTCTTACATTTCAGTTGAGAAATATCAAAATATACAAATTTTTATTTATTTTCTAACTTTTCCATTGAAAAATATCAAAATATGCAATATTTTCTTTTATTGTCTAACATTTCCTTTGAAAAATACCAAAATATGCAATATCTTTATTTATTTTCTAACTTTTCCATTGAAAAATATCAACATTTTCAATATTTTTATTTATTTTCTAACTTTTCGATAGAAAAACATCAAAATATGCAATATTTCTATTTATTTTTTAACTGTCCTATTTTTGGTATACTTTCTAACTTTTCCATTGAAAAATATGAAAATATGCATTATTTTTATTTATTTTCTGTCTTTTACATTGAAAAATATCAAAATATGCAATATTTTTATATATTTTCTAACATTTCTATGGAAAAATATCGAAATATGCAATATTTTTAGTTATTTTCGACCTTTTCCATAGAAACATATCAAAATATGCAATATTTTTATTTATTTTCGAACTTTTCTATTTTCAATATATTTTTTCATTCAAAATTAGAAAAATATGAAATATTTTCATTTATTTTCTAACTTTTCTATTGTAAAATATCAAAATATGCAAATTTTTATTTATTTTCTAACTTTTCCACTGAAAAATATCAAAATTTTCAACTTTTTTATTTATTTTGTAACTTTTGTATTGAAAAATTTCAAAATATGCAATATTTTTATTTATTTTTTAACTTTCCTATTTTCGGTATACTTTCTAACTTTTCCATAGAAAAATATGAAATATGCATCATTTTTATTTATTTTCTAACTCTTCCATTAAAAAATATCAAAATATGCAATATTTTGATTTATTTTCTGATTTTCCATTGAAAAATATCTAAATATGCAATATTTTTATTTATTTTCTATGTCTCCAATTAAAAAATATCAAAATATGCAATATTTTCTTTTATTTTCTAACATTTCTATGGAAAAATATCAAAATATGCAATATTTTTATTTATTTTTAAAAATTAGAAAAATAAACAATATCTTAATTTATTGTCTGATATTTCCTTTGTTAAATTCCAAAATATGCAAATTTGTATTTATTTTCTAACTTTTTCAATGAAAAAAGTCAATATTTTTATTTATTTTCTAACTTTTCCATTGTAAAATATCAAAATATGCAATATTTGTATTTATTTTCTAACTTTTTCATTGAAAATGAGAAAAATATGGAATATTTTTATTTATTTTCTAACTTTTCTATTGTAAGATATCAAAATATGCAAATTTTTATTTTATTTTTTACTTTTCCATTGAAAAATATCAAAATATGTAATATTTTCGTTTATTTTCTGAATTTTCCATTGTAAAATATCAAAATATGCAATATTTTTACTTATTTTCTAACATTTCCATGGAAGAATATCAAAATATGCAATATTTTTATTTATTTTCTAACTTTTCTAAAAATATCAAAATATGCACTATTTCCATTTATTGTCTAACATTTCCGTAGAAAAATATCAAAATATGCAATATTTTTATTTATTTTCAGACATTTCCATTGCAAAATAACAAAATATTCATTATTTTTTTTTATTTGCTAACTTTTCCATCGAACGATATCAAAATATGCAATATTTGTATTTATTTGGTAACTTTTTCTTTGAAAATGAGAAAAATATGCAATATTTTTATTTATTTTCTAACTTTTCCATTGTAAAATATCAAAATATGCAAATTTTTTTATTTTCTTACTTTTCCATTGAAAAATATCAAAATATGCAATATTTTGATTTATTGTCTAACATTTCCTTTGAAAAAGATCAAAATATGCAATATTTTTATTTATTTTCTAACTTTTCCACTGAAAAATATCAAAATTTTCAACTTTTTTATTTATTTTGTAACTTTTGTATTGAAAAATTTCAAAATATGCAATATTTTTATGTATTTTTTAACTTTCCAATTTTCAGTATACTTTCTAACTTTTCCATAGAAAAATATGAAAATATGCATCATTTTTATTTATTTTCTAACTCTTCCATTAAAAAATATCAAAATATGCAATATTTTTATTTATTTTCTGATTTTCCATTGAAAAATATCTAAATATGCAATATTTTTATTTATTTTCTAAGTCGCCAATTAAAAAATATCAAAATATGCAATATTTTCTTTTATTTTCTAACATTTCTATGGAAAAATATCAAAATATGCAATATTTTTATTTATTTTTGAAAATTAGAAAAATAAACAATATCTTTATTTATTGTCTGATATTTCCTTTGTTAAATTCCAAAATATGCAAATTTTTATTTATTTTCTAACTTTTTCAATGAAAAAAGTCAATATTTTTATTTATTTTCTAACTTTTCCATTGTAAAATATCAAAATATGCAATATTTGTATTTATTTTCTAACTTTTTCATTGAAAATGAGAAAAATATGGAATATTTTTATTTATTTTCTAACTTTTCTATTGTAAGATATCAAAATATGCAAATTTTTATTTATTTTCTTACTTTTCCATTGAAAAATATCAAAATATGTAATATTTTCGTTTATTTTCTGAATTTTCCATTGTAAAATATCAAAATATGCAATATTTTTACTTATTTTCTAACATTTCCATGGAAGAATATCAAAATATGCAATATTTTTATTTATTTTCTATCTTTTCCATAGAAACATATAAAAAAATGCAAATTTTTATTTATTTTCTAACTTTTCTAAAAATATCAAAATATGCACTATTTCCATTTATTGTCTAACATTTCCGTAGAAAAATATCAAAATATGCAATATTTTTATTTATTTTCAGACATTTCCATTGCAAAATAACAAAATATTCATTATTTGCTAACTTTTCCATCGAACGATATAAAATATGCAATATTTGTATTTATTTGGTAACTTTTTCTTTGAAAATGAGAAAAATATGCAACATTTTTATTTATTTTCTAACTTTTCCATTGTAAAATATCAAAACATGCAAAAATTTTTATTTTCTTACTTTTCCATTGAAAAATATCAAAATATGCAATATTTTGATTTATTGTCTAACATTTCCTTTGAAAAAGATCAAAATATGCAATATTTTTATTTATTTTCTAACTTTTCCACTGAAAAATATCAAAATTTTCAACTTTTTTATTTATTTTGTAACTTTTGTATTGAAAAATTTCAAAATATGCAATATTTTTATTTATTTTTTAACTTTCCTATTTTCGGTATACTTTCTAACTTTTCCATAGAAAAATATGAAATATGCATCATTTTTATTTATTTTCTAACTCTTCCATTAAAAAATATCAAAATATGCAATATTTTTTATTTATTTTCTGATTTTCCATTGAAAAATATCTAAATATGCAATATTTTTATTTATTTTCTAAGTCGCCAATTACAAAATATCAAAATATGCAATATTTTCTCTTATTTTCTAACATTTCTATGGAAAAATATCAAAATATGCAATATTTTTATTTATTTTTGAAAATTAGAAAAATAAACAATATCTTTATTTATTGTCTGATATTTCCTTTGTTAAATTCCAAAATATGCAAATTTTTATTTATTTTCTAACTTTTTGAATGAAAAAAGTCAATATTTTTATTTATTTTCTAACTTTTCCATTGTAAAATATCAAAATATGAAATATTTGTATTTATTTTCTAACTTTTTCATTGAAAATGAGAAAAATATGGAATATTTTTATTTATTTTCTAACTTTTCTATTGTAAGATATCAAAATATGCAAATTTTTATTTATTTTCTTACTTTTCCATTGAAAAATATCAAAATATGTAATATTTTCGTTTATTTTCTGAATTTTCCATTGTAAAATATCAAAATATGCAATATTTTTACTTATTTTCTAACATTTCCATGGAAGAATATCAAAATATGCAATATTTTTATTTATTTTCTATCTTTTCCATAGAAACATATAAAAAAATGCAATTTTTTATTTATTTTCTAACTTTTCTAAAAATATCAAAATATGCACTATTTCCATTTATTGTCTAACATTTCCGTAGAAAAATATCAAAATATGCAATATTTTTATTTATTTTCAGACATTTCCATTGCAAAATAACAAAATATTCATTATTTGCTAACTTTTCCATCGAACGATATAAAATATGCAATATTTGTATTTATTTGGTAACTTTTTCGTTGAAAATGAGAAAAATATGCAATATTTTTATTTATTTTCTAACTTTTCCATTGTAAAATATCAAAACATGCAAAAATTTTTATTTTCTTACTTTTCCATTGAAAAATATCAAAATATGCAATATTTTGATTTATTGTCTAACATTTCCTTTGAAAAAGATCAAAATATGCAATATTTTTATTTATTTTCTAACTTTTCCACTGAAAAATATCAAAATTTTCAACTTTTTTATTTATTTTGTAACTTTTGTATTGAAAAATTTCAAAATATGCAATATTTTTATTTATTTTTTAACTTTCCTATTTTCGGTATACTTTCTAACTTTTCCATAGAAAAATATGAAATATGCATCATTTTTATTTATTTTCTAACTCTTCCATTAAAAAATATCAAAATATGCAATATTTTTATTTATTTTCTGATTTTCCATTGAAAAATATCTAAATATGCAATATTTTTATTTATTTTCTAAGTCGCCAATTAAAAAATATCAAAATATGCAATATTTTCTCTTATTTTCTAACATTTCTATGGAAAAATATCAAAATACGCAATATTTTTATTTATTTTTGAAAATTGGAAAATAAACAATATCTTAATTTATTGTCTGATATTTCCTTTGTTAAATTCCAAAATATGCAAATTTTTATTTATTTTCTAACTTTTTCAATGAAAAAAGTCAATATTTTTATTTATTTTCTAACTTTTCCATTGTAAAATATCAAAATATGCAAATTTTTATCTATTTTCTAAGTTTTCCATTGAAAAATATCAATATATGCAATATTTTCATTTATTGTCTAACATTTCCTTTGAAAAATATCAAAATATGCAATATTTTAATTTATTTTCTTACTTTTCCATTGAAAAATATCAAAATATGCAATATTTTGATTTATTGTCTAACTTTTCCATTGAAAAACATCAAAATATGCAATTTGTTTATTTATTTTTTAACTTTCCTATAATTGGTAAACTTTCTAACTTTTCCATAGAAAAATATGAAAATATGCATTATTTTTATTTATTTTCTAACTTTTCAATTGAAAAATATCAAAATATGCAATATTTTTATTTATTTTCTAACTTTTGCATTGAAAAATTTCAAAATATGCAATATTTTTATTTATTTTTTAACTTTCCATAATTTGGTATACTTTCTAACTTTTCCATAGAAAAATATGAAAATATGCATTATTTTTATTTATTTTCTAACTCTTCCATTAAAAAATATCAAAATATGCAAATTTTTTATTTTTTTTCTGACTTTCCATTGAAAAATATCTAAATATGCAATATTTTTATTTATTTTCTAAGTCTCCAATTAAAAAATATCAAAATATGCAATATTTTCTTTTATTTTCTAAAATTTCTATGGAAAAATATCAAAATATGCAATATTTTTATATATTTTTGAACTTTTCCATAGAAACATATCAAAATATGCAATATTTTCATTTATTTTCTACCTTTTCCATTTTCATATCTGAAAATATGCAATATTTGAAAATTAGAAAAATATTCAATATTTTTATTTATTTTCTAACTTTTCCATTGTAAAATATGAAAATATGCAAATTTTTAATTATTTTCTAACTTTTCCATTGAAAAATATCAAAATATGCACTATTTTTATTTATTTTCTGAATTTTCCATTGCAAAATATCAAAATATGCAATATTTTCATTTAATTTCTAACATTTCCATAGAAGAATATCAAAATATGCAATATTTTTATTTATTTTCTAACTTTTCAATAGACACATATAAAAAAATGCAAATTTTTATATATTGAAAAATATTAAAATATGCAATATTTTTATTTATTTTCTAACTCTTCCATTAAAAAATTTCAAAATATGCAATATTTTTATTTATTTTCTGACTTTCCATTGAAAAATATCTAAATATGCAATATTCTTATTTATTTTCTAAGTCTACAATTGAAAAATATCAAAATATGCAATATTTTTACTTATTTCCTAACATTTCCATGCAAGAATATCAAAATATGCAATATTTTTATTTATTTAGTATCTTTTCCATAGAAACATATAAAAAAATGGAAATTTTTATTTATTTTCTAACTTTTCCATTGAAAAATATAAAAATATGCACTATTACCATTTATTGTCTAACATTTCCGTAGAACAATATCAAAATATGCAATATTTTTATTTATTTTCAGACATTTCCATTGCAAAATATCAAAATATTCAACATTTTTATTTATTTGCTAACTTTTGCATCGAACGATATCAAAATATGGGATATTTGTATTTATTTTCTAACTTTTTCTTTGAAAATGAGAAAAATATGTATTATTTTTATTTATTTTCAAATTTTCCATTGTAAAATATCAAAATATGCAAATTTTTATTTATTTTCGAACTTTTCCATTTAAAAATATCAAAATATGCAATATTTTGATTTATTGTCTAACATTTCCTTTGAAAAATATCAAAATATGCAATATTTTTATTTATTTTCTCACTTTTCCATTGAAAAATATCAAAATTTTCAACTTTTTTATTTATTTTGTGACTTTTGCATTGAAAAATTTCAAAATATGCAATATTTTTATTTATTTTTTAACTTTCCTATTTTCGGTATACTTTCTAACTTTTCCATAGAAAAATATCAAAATATGCAATATTTTTATTTATTTTCTCACTTTTCGATTGAAAAATATCAAAATTTTCAATATTTTTATTTATTTTCTAACTTTTCCATTGAAAAACATCAAAATATGCAATATTTTTATTTATTTTTGAACTTTTCCATAGAAACATATCAAAATATGCAATATTTTTATTTATTTTCAAACTTTTCCAATTTCAATATATATTTTCATTGAAAAATATCAATATATGCAATATTTTCATTTATTGTCTAACATTTCCTTTAAAAAATATCAAAATATGCAATATTTTTATTTATTTTCTAACTCTTCCATTAAAAAATGTCAAAATATGCAATATTTTTACTTATTTTCTAACATTTCCTTGCAAGAATATCAAAATAAGCAATATTTTTATTTATTTTCTATCTTTTACATAGAAACATATAAAAAAATGCAAATTATCATTTATTTTCTAACTTTTCCATTGAAAAATATCAAAATATGCTCTATTTCCATATATTGTCTAATATTTCCATAGAAAAATATCAAAATATGCAATATTTTTATTTATTCTCAGACATTTCCATTGCAAAATATCAAAATATTCAATATTTTTATTTATTTGCTAACTTTTCCATTGAACGATATCAAAATATGCAATATTTGTATTTATTTTCTAACTTTTTCATTGAAAATGAGAAAAATATGCAATATTTTTATTTATTTCTTAACTTTTCCATTGTAAAATATCAAAATATGCCATATTTTTATTTATTTTTATTTATTTTCAAAACTTTTCCATTGAAAAATATCAAAATTTTCAATATTTTTATTTATTTTGTAACTTTTGCATTGAAAAATTTCAAAATAGGCAATATTTTCATTTATTTTTGAACTTTTCCATAGAAACATATCAAAATATGCAATATTTTTATTTATTTTCTACCTTTTCCATTTTCAATATATTTTTCATTCAAAATTAGAATACTTTCTAACTTTTCCATAGAAAAATATGAAAATATGCATTATTTTTATTTATTTTCCAACTTTTCAATAGAAAAATATCAAAATATGCAATATTTTTATTTATTTTCTAACTCTTCCATTAAAAAATATCAAAATATACAATATTTCTATTTTTTTTCTGTCTTTCCATTGAAAAATATCTAAATATGCAATATTTTTTTTTATTTTCTAAGTCTCCAATTAAAAAATATCAAAACATGCAATATTTTTATTTATTTTTGAACTTCTAACATTTCTATGGAAAAATATCAAAATATGCAATATTTTTATTTATTTTTGAACTTTTCCATAGAAACATATCAAAATATGCAATATTTTTATTTATTTTCTACCTTTTCCATTTTCAATATATTTTTCATTCAAAATTAGAAAAATATGCAATATTTTTATTTATTTTCTAACTTTTCCATTGTAAAATATCAAAATATGCAATTTTTTTTATTTTCTTACTTTTCCATTGAAATATATCAAAATGTGCAATAATTTCGTTTATTGTGTATCATTTCCTTTGACATATCTGAAAATATGCAATATTTGAAAATGAGAAAAATATGTATTATTTTTATTTATTTTCAAACTTTTCCATTGTAAAATATCAAAATATGCAAATTTTTAATTATTTTCTAACTTTTCCATTGAAAAATATCAAAATATGCACTATTTTTATTTATTTTCTGAATTTTCCATTGCAAAATATCAAAATATGAATTATTTTTATTTAATTTCTAACATTTCCATGTAAGAATATCAAAATATGCAACATATTTATTTATTTTCTAACTTTTCCATAGACACATATGAAAAAATGCAAATTTTTATATATTGAAAAATATTAAAATATGCAATATTTTTATTTATTTTCTATCTCTTCCATTAAAAAACTTGAAAATATGCAATATTTTTATTTATTTTCTGACTTTCCATTGAAAAATATCTAAATATGCAATATTTTTATTTATTTTCTAAGTCTACAATTGTAAAATATTAAAAATATGCAATATTTTTACTTATTTCCTAACATTTCCATGCAAGAATATCAAAATATGCAATATTTTTATTTATTTTATATCTTTTCCATAGAAACATATAAAAAAATGCAAATTTTTATTCATTTTCTAACTTTTCCATTGAAAAATATAAAAATATGCACTATTTCCATTTATTGTCTAACATTTCCTTTGAAAAATATCAAAATATGCAATATTTTTATTTATTTTCTCACTTTTCCATTGAAAAATATCAAAATTTTCAACTTTTTTATTTATTTTGTAACTTTTGCATTGAAAAATTTCAAAATATGCAATATTTTTATTTATTTTTTAACTTTCCTATTTTCCGTATACTTTCTAACTTTTCCATAGAAAAATATCAAAATATGCAATATTTTTATTTATTTTCTCACTTTTTGATTGAAAAATATCAAAATTTTCAATATTTTTATTTATTTTCTAACTTTTCCATTCAAAAACATCAAAATATGCAATATTTTTATTTATTTTTGAACTTTTCCATAGAAACATATCAAAATATGCAATATTTTTATTTATTTTCAAACTTTTCCATTTTCAATATATATTTTCATTGAAAAATATCAATATATGCAATATTTTCATTTATTGTCTAACATTTCCTTTGAAAAATATCAAAATATGAAATATTTTTATTTATTTTCTAACTTTTCCATTGAAAAATATCAAAATTTCCAATATTTTTATTTATTTTCTAACTTTTCCATTGAAAAACATCAAAATATGCAATTTTTTTATTTATTTTTTAACTTTCCTATAATTGGTATACTTTCTAACTTTACCATAGAAAAATATGAAAATATGCATTATTTTCATTTATTTTCTTACTTTTCCATTGAAAAATATCAAAATATGTAATATTTTCGTTTATTTTCTGAATTTTCCATTGTAAAATATCAAAATATGCAATATTTTTACTTATTTTCTAACATTTCCATGGAAGAATATCAAAATATGCAATATTTTTATTTATTTTCTATCTTTTCCATAGAAACATATAAAAAAATGCAAATTTTTATTTATTTTCTAACTTTTCTAAAAATATCAAAATATGCACTATTTCCATTTATTGTCTAACATTTCCGTAGAAAAATATCAAAATATGCAATATTTTTATTTATTTTCAGACATTTCCATTGCAAAATAACAAAATATTCATTATTTTTTTTTATTTGCTAACTTTTCCATCGAACGATATCAAAATATGCAATATTTGTATTTATTTGGTAACTTTTTCTTTGAAAATGAGAAAAATATGCAATATTTTTATTTATTTTCTAACTTTTCCATTGTAAAATATCAAAATATGCAAATTTTTTTATTTTCTTACTTTTCCATTGAAAAATATCAAAATATGCAATATTTTTATTTATTGTCTAACATTTCCTTTGAAAAAGATCAAAATATGCAATATTTTTAACTTTCCTATAATTGGTATACTTTCTAACTTTTCCATAGAAAAATATGAAAATATGCATTATTTTTATTTATTTTCTAACTTTTCAATAGAAAAATATCAAAATATGCAATATTTTTATTTATTTTCTCACTTTTCGATTGAAAAATATCAAAATTTTCAATATTTTTATTTATTTTCTAACTTTTCCATTGAAAAACATCAAAATATGCAATATTTTTATTTATTTTTGAACTTTTCCATAGAAACATATCAAAATATGCAATATTTTTATTTATTTTCAAACTTTTCCAATTTCAATATATATTTTCATTGAAAAATATCAATATATGCAATATTTTCATTTATTGTCTAACATTTCCTTTAAAAAATATCAAAATATGCAATATTTTTATTTATTTTCTAACTCTTCCATTAAAAAATGTCAAAATATGCAATATTTTTACTTATTTTCTAACATTTCCTTGCAAGAATATCAAAATAAGCAATATTTTTATTTATTTTCTATCTTTTACATAGAAACATATAAAAAAATGCAAATTATCATTTATTTTCTAACTTTTCCATTGAAAAATATCAAAATATGCTCTATTTCCATATATTGTCTAATATTTCCATAGAAAAATATCAAAATATGCAATATTTTTATTTATTCTCAGACATTTCCATTGCAAAATATCAAAATATTCAATATTTTTATTTATTTGCTAACTTTTCCATTGAACGATATCAAAATATGCAATATTTGTATTTATTTTCTAACTTTTTCATTGAAAATGAGAAAAATATGCAATATTTTTATTTATTTCTTAACTTTTCCATTGTAAAATATCAAAATATGCCATATTTTTATTTATTTTCAAAACTTTTCCATTGAAAAATATCAAAATTTTCAATATTTTTATTTATTTTGTAACTTTTGCATTGAAAAATTTCAAAATAGGCAATATTTTCATTTATTTTTTAACTTTCCTATTTTCGGTATACTTTCTAACTTTTCCATAGAAAAATATGAAAATATGCATTATTTTTATTTATTTTCCAACTTTTCAATAGAAAAATATCAAAATATGCAATATTTTTATTTATTTTCTAACTCTTCCATTAAAAAATATCAAAATATACAATATTTCTATTTTTTTTCTGTCTTTCCATTGAAAAATATCTAAATATGCAATATTTTTTTTTATTTTCTAAGTCTCCAATTAAAAAATATCAAAACATGCAATATTTTTATTTAATTTTGAACTTCTAACATTTCTATGGAAAAATATCAAAATATGCAATATTTTTATTTATTTTTGAACTTTTCCATAGAAACATATCAAAATATGCAATATTTTTATTTATTTTCTACCTTTTCCATTTTCAATATATTTTTCATTCAAAATTAGAAAAATATGCAATATTTTTATTTATTTTCTAACTTTTCCATTGTAAAATATCAAAATATGCAATTTTTTTTATTTTCTTACTTTTCCATTGAAATATATCAAAATGTGCAATAATTTCGTTTATTGTGTATCATTTCCTTTGACATATCTGAAAATATGCAATATTTGAAAATGAGAAAAATATGTATTATTTTTATTTATTTTCAAACTTTTCCATTGTAAAATATCAAAATATGCAAATTTTTAATTATTTTCTAACTTTTCCATTGAAAAATATCAAAATATGCACTATTTTTATTTATTTTCTGAATTTTCCATTGCAAAATATCAAAATATGAATTATTTTTATTTAATTTCTAACATTTCCATGGAAGAATATCAAAATATGCAACATATTTATTTATTTTCTAACTTTTCCATAGACACATATGAAAAAATGCAAATTTTTATATATTGAAAAATATTAAAATATGCAATATTTTTATTTATTTTCTATCTCTTCCATTAAAAAACTTGAAAATATGCAATATTTTTATTTATTTTCTGACTTTCCATTGAAAAATATCTAAATATGCAATATTTTTATTTATTTTCTAAGTCTACAATTGTAAAATATTAAAAATATGCAATATTTTTACTTATTTCCTAACATTTCCATGCAAGAATATCAAAATATGCAATATTTTTATTTATTTTATATCTTTTCCATAGAAACATATAAAAAAATGCAAATTTTTATTCATTTTCTAACTTTTCCATTGAAAAATATAAAAATATGCACTATTTCCATTTATTGTCTAACATTTCCTTTGAAAAATATCAAAATATGCAATATTTTTATTTATTTTCTCACTTTTCCATTGAAAAATATCAAAATTTTCAACTTTTTTATTTATTTTGTAACTTTTGCATTGAAAAATTTCAAAATATGCAATATTTTTATTTATTTTTTAACTTTCCTATTTTCCGTATACTTTCTAACTTTTCCATAGAAAAATATCAAAATATGCAATATTTTTATTTATTTTCTCACTTTTTGATTGAAAAATATCAAAATTTTCAATATTTTTATTTATTTTCTAACTTTTCCATTCAAAAACATCAAAATATGCAATATTTTTATTTATTTTTGAACTTTTCCATAGAAACATATCAAAATATGCAATATTTTTATTTATTTTATATCTTTTCCATAGAAACATATAAAAAAATGCAAATTTTTATTCATTTTCTAACTTTTCCATTGAAAAATATAAAAATATGCACTATTTCCATTTATTGTCTAACATTTCCTTTGAAAAATATCAAAATATGCAATATTTTTATTTATTTTCTCACTTTTCCATTGAAAAATATCAAAATTTTCAACTTTTTTATTTATTTTGTAACTTTTGCATTGAAAAATTTCAAAATATGCAATATTTTTATTTATTTTTTAACTTTCCTATTTTCCGTATACTTTCTAACTTTTCCATAGAAAAATATCAAAATATGCAATATTTTTATTTATTTTCTCACTTTTTGATTGAAAAATATCAAAATTTTCAATATTTTTATTTATTTTCTAACTTTTCCATTCAAAAACATCAAAATATGCAATATTTTTATTTATTTTTGAACTTTTCCATAGAAACATATCAAAATATGCAATATTTTTATTTATTTTCAAACTTTTCCATTTTCAATATATATTTTCATTGAAAAATATCAATATATGCAATATTTTCATTTATTGTCTAACATTTCCTTTGAAAAATATCAAAATATGAAATATTTTTATTTATTTTCTAACTTTTCCATTGAAAAATATCAAAATTTCCAATATTTTTATTTATTTTCTAACTTTTCCATTGAAAAACATCAAAATATGCAATTTTTTTATTTATTTTTTAACTTTCCTATAATTGGTATACTTTCTAACTTTTCCATAGAAAAATATGAAAATATGCATTATTTTCATTTATTTTCTTACTTTTCCATTGAAAAATATCAAAATATGTAATATTTTCGTTTATTTTCTGAATTTTCCATTGTAAAATATCAAAATATGCAATATTTTTACTTATTTTCTAACATTTCCATGGAAGAATATCAAAATATGCAATATTTTTATTTATTTTCTATCTTTTCCATAGAAACATATAAAAAAATGCAAATTTTTATTTATTTTCTAACTTTTCTAAAAATATCAAAATATGCACTATTTCCATTTATTGTCTAACATTTCCGTAGAAAAATATCAAAATATGCAATATTTTTATTTATTTTCAGACATTTCCATTGCAAAATAACAAAATATTCATTATTTTTTTTTATTTGCTAACTTTTCCATCGAACGATATCAAAATATGCAATATTTGTATTTATTTGGTAACTTTTTCTTTGAAAATGAGAAAAATATGCAATATTTTTATTTATTTTCTAACTTTTCCATTGTAAAATATCAAAATATGCAAATTTTTTTATTTTCTTACTTTTCCATTGAAAAATATCAAAATATGCAATATTTTTATTTATTGTCTAACATTTCCTTTGAAAAAGATCAAAATATGCAATATTTTTAACTTTCCTATAATTGGTATACTTTCTAACTTTTCCATAGAAAAATATGAAAATATGCATTATTTTTATTTATTTTCTAACTTTTCAATAGAAAAATATCAAAATATGCAATATTTTTATTTATTTTCTCACTTTTCGATTGAAAAATATCAAAATTTTCAATATTTTTATTTATTTTCTAACTTTTCCATTGAAAAACATCAAAATATGCAATATTTTTATTTATTTTTGAACTTTTCCATAGAAACATATCAAAATATGCAATATTTTTATTTATTTTCAAACTTTTCCAATTTCAATATATATTTTCATTGAAAAATATCAATATATGCAATATTTTCATTTATTGTCTAACATTTCCTTTAAAAAATATCAAAATATGCAATATTTTTATTTATTTTCTAACTCTTCCATTAAAAAATGTCAAAATATGCAATATTTTTACTTATTTTCTAACATTTCCTTGCAAGAATATCAAAATAAGCAATATTTTTATTTATTTTCTATCTTTTACATAGAAACATATAAAAAAATGCAAATTATCATTTATTTTCTAACTTTTCCATTGAAAAATATCAAAATATGCTCTATTTCCATATATTGTCTAATATTTCCATAGAAAAATATCAAAATATGCAATATTTTTATTTATTCTCAGACATTTCCATTGCAAAATATCAAAATATTCAATATTTTTATTTATTTGCTAACTTTTCCATTGAACGATATCAAAATATGCAATATTTGTATTTATTTTCTAACTTTTTCATTGAAAATGAGAAAAATATGCAATATTTTTATTTATTTCTTAACTTTTCCATTGTAAAATATCAAAATATGCCATATTTTTATTTATTTTCAAAACTTTTCCATTGAAAAATATCAAAATTTTCAATATTTTTATTTATTTTGTAACTTTTGCATTGAAAAATTTCAAAATAGGCAATATTTTCATTTATTTTTTAACTTTCCTATTTTCGGTATACTTTCTAACTTTTCCATAGAAAAATATGAAAATATGCATTATTTTTATTTATTTTCCAACTTTTCAATAGAAAAATATCAAAATATGCAATATTTTTATTTATTTTCTAACTCTTCCATTAAAAAATATCAAAATATACAATATTTCTATTTTTTTCTGTCTTTCCATTGAAAAATATCTAAATATGCAATATTTTTTTTTATTTTCTAAGTCTCCAATTAAAAAATATCAAAACATGCAATATTTTTATTTATTTTTGAACTTCTAACATTTCTATGGAAAAATATCAAAATATGCAATATTTTTATTTATTTTTGAACTTTTCCATAGAAACATATCAAAATATGCAATATTTTTATTTTTTTTCTACCTTTTCCATTTTCAATATATTTTTTCATTCAAAATTAGAAAAATATGCAATATTTTTATTTATTTTCTAACTTTTCCATTGTAAAATATCAAAATATGCAATTTTTTTTATTTTCTTACTTTTCCATTGAAATATATCAAAATGTGCAATAATTTCGTTTATTGTGTATCATTTCCTTTGACATATCTGAAAATATGCAATATTTGAAAATGAGAAAAATATGTATTATTTTTATTTATTTTCAAACTTTTCCATTGTAAAATATCAAAATATGCAAATTTTTAATTATTTTCTAACTTTTCCATTGAAAAATATCAAAATATGCACTATTTTTATTTATTTTCTGAATTTTCCATTGCAAAATATCAAAATATGAATTATTTTTATTTAATTTCTAACATTTCCATGGAAGAATATCAAAATATGCAACATATTTATTTATTTTCTAACTTTTCCATAGACACATATGAAAAAATGCAAATTTTTATATATTGAAAAATATTAAAATATGCAATATTTTTATTTATTTTCTATCTCTTCCATTAAAAAACTTCAAAATATGCAATATTTTTATTTATTTTCTGACTTTCCATTGAAAAATATCTAAATATGCAATATTTTTATTTATTTTCTAAGTCTACAATTGTAAAATATTAAAAATATGCAATATTTTTACTTATTTCCTAACATTTCCATGCAAGAATATCAAAATATGCAATATTTTTATTTATTTTATATCTTTTCCATAGAAACATATAAAAAAATGCAAATTTTTATTCATTTTCTAACTTTTCCATTGAAAAATATAAAAATATGCACTATTTCCATTTATTGTCTAACATTTCCTTTGAAAAATATCAAAATATGCAATATTTTTATTTATTTTCTCACTTTTCCATTGAAAAATATCAAAATTTTCAACTTTTTTATTTATTTTGTAACTTTTGCATTGAAAAATTTCAAAATATGCAATATTTTTATTTATTTTTTAACTTTCCTATTTTCCGTATACTTTCTAACTTTTCCATAGAAAAATATCAAAATATGCAATATTTTTATTTATTTTCTCACTTTTTGATTGAAAAATATCAAAATTTTCAATATTTTTATTTATTTTCTAACTTTTCCATTCAAAAACATCAAAATATGCAATATTTTTATTTATTTTTGAACTTTTCCATAGAAACATATCAAAATATGCAATATTTTTATTTATTTTCAAACTTTTCCATTTTCAATATATATTTTCATTGAAAAATATCAATATATGCAATATTTTCATTTATTGTCTAACATTTCCTTTGAAAAATATCAAAATATGAAATATTTTTATTTATTTTCTAACTTTTCCATTGAAAAATATCAAAATTTCCAATATTTTTATTTATTTTCTAACTTTTCCATTGAAAAACATCAAAATATGCAATTTTTTTATTTATTTTTTAACTTTCCTATAATTGGTATACTTTCTAACTTTTCCATAGAAAAATATGAAAATATGCATTATTTTCATTTATTTTCTTACTTTTCCATTGAAAAATATCAAAATATGTAATATTTTCGTTTATTTTCTGAATTTTCCATTGTAAAATATCAAAATATGCAATATTTTTACTTATTTTCTAACATTTCCATGGAAGAATATCAAAATATGCAATATTTTTATTTATTTTCTATCTTTTCCATAGAAACATATAAAAAAATGCAAATTTTTATTTATTTTCTAACTTTTCTAAAAATATCAAAATATGCACTATTTCCATTTATTGTCTAACATTTCCGTAGAAAAATATCAAAATATGCAATATTTTTATTTATTTTCAGACATTTCCATTGCAAAATAACAAAATATTCATTATTTTTTTTTATTTGCTAACTTTTCCATCGAACGATATCAAAATATGCAATATTTGTATTTATTTGGTAACTTTTTCTTTGAAAATGAGAAAAATATGCAATATTTTTATTTATTTTCTAACTTTTCCATTGTAAAATATCAAAATATGCAATTTTTTTTATTTTCTTACTTTTCCATTGAAATATATCAAAATGTGCAATAATTTCGTTTATTGTGTATCATTTCCTTTGACATATATGAAAATATGCAATATTTGAAAATTAGAAAAATATTTAATATTTTTATTTATTTTCTAACTTTTCCATTGTAAAATATCAAAATATGCAAATTTTTAATTATATTCTAACTTTTCCATTGAAAATTATCATAATATGCACCATTTTTATTTATTTTTCTGAATTTTCCATTGCAAAATATCAAAATATGCAATATTTTTATTTATTTTCTAACATTTCCATGTAAGAATATCAAAATATGCAATATTTTTATTTATTTTCTAACTTCTCCATAGAAACATATAAAAAAATGCAAATTTTTGTTTATTTTCTAACTTTTCCGCAGAAAAATATCAAAATATGCAATATTCTTATTTGTTTTCTGACTTTTCCATTGCAAAATATCAAAATATTCAATATTTTCATTTGTTTGCTAACTTTTCCATTGAACGATATCAAAATATGCAATATTTGTATTTGTTTTCTAACTTTTTCATGGAAAATTAGAAAAATATGCAATATTTTTTTTATTTTCTGACATTTCTTTGTAAAATTCCAAAATAAGCAAATTTTTATTTATTTTCTAACTTTTTCATTGAAAATTAGAAAAATATGCAATATTTTTATTTATTTTCTAACTTTTCCATTGTAAAATATCAAAATATGCAAATTTTTATTTATTTTCTAACTTTTCCATTGGATAATATCAAAATATGCAATATTTTCATTTATTGTCTAACATTTCCTTTGAAAAATATCAAAATATGCAATATTTTTATTTATTTTCTATTTTATCCATTGAAAAACATCAAAATATGCAATATTTTTATTTATTTTTCAACTTTCCTAGTTTCGGTATACTTTCTAACTTTTCCATTGAAAAATATGAAAATATGCATTATTTGTATTTATTTTCTAACTTTACAATTGAAAAATATCAAAATATGCAATATTTTTATTTATTTTCTACCTCTTCCATTAAAAAATATGAAAATATGGATTATGCAAATTTGTTTTATTTTCTTACTTTTCCCTTGAAATATATCAAAATATGCAATATTTTCGTTTATTGTCTAACATTTTTTTTCAAATATGAAAATATGCAATATTTTTTACTTATTTTCTAACTTTTCCATTGATAAATATCAAAATATGCAATATTTTTATTCATTTTCTCACTTTTCCATTTTCAATATATTTTCTAACTTTTTCATTGAAAATTAGAAAAATATACAATATTTTTATATATTTTCTAACTTTTCCATTGTAACATATCAAAATATGCAAATTTTTATTTATTTTCTAACTTTTCTATAGAAAAATATCAAAATATGCAATATTTTCATTTATTGTCTAACATTTACTTTGAAAAATATCAAAATATGCAATATTTTTATTTATTTTCTAACTTTTCCATTGAAAAATATCAAAATTTTCAATATTTTTCTTTATTTTCTTACTTTACCTTTGGAAAACATCAGAATAAGCTATATTTTTTGATTTTCCAATTTTTGGTATAATTTCTAACTTTTCCATTGAAAAATATGAAAATATGCATTATGTTTCTTTATTTTCTAACTTTTCAATTGAAAAATATGAAAATATGCAATATTTTTATTTATTTTCTAACTCTCCAATTAAAAAATTTCAAAATATGCAACATTTTCATTCATTTTCTAACATTTCTATGGAAAAATATCAAAATATGCAATGTTTTTATTTATTTTTGAACTTTTCCATAGAAACATATCAAAATATGCAATATTTTTATTTATTTTCAAACTTTTCCATTTTCAATATATATTTTCATTGAAAATTAAAAAAATATTCAATATTCTTATTTATTTTCTAAGTTTTCCATTGTAAAATATCAAAATAACAAAATTTTTATTTTTTTTCGAACATTTTCCATTGAAAAATATGAAAATATGCACTATTTTTATTTATTTTCTGAATTTGACATTGCGAAATATCAAAATATTCAATATTTTTATTTATTTTCTAACTTTTCCATTGAAAAATATCAAAATTTTCAATATTTTTATTTATTTTCTAACTTTTCCATTGAAAAACATCAAAATATGCAATATTTTTATTTATTTTTGAACTTTTCCATTGAAAAATATCAATATATGCAATATTTTCATTTATTGTCTAACATGTCCATTGAAAAACATCAAAATATGCAATATTTTTATGTATTTTTTAACTTTCCTATTTTTGGTATATTTCTAACTTTTCCATAGAAAAATATGAAAATATGCATTATTTTTATTTATTTTCTAACTTTTCAATTGAAAAATATTAAAATATGCAATATTTTTACTTATTTTCTAACATTTCCACGCAATAATATCAAAATATGCAATATTTTTATTTATTTTCTATCTTTTCCATAGAAACATATAAAAAAATGCAAATTTTTATTTATTTTCTAACTTTTCCATTGAAAAATATAAAAATATGCACTATTTCCATTTATTTTCTAACATTTCCGTAGAAAAATATCAAAATATGCAATATTTTTATTTATTTTCAGACATTTCCATTGCAAAATATCAAAATATTCAATATTTTTATTTATTTGCTAACTTTTGCATCGAACGATATCAAAATATTTTCTTTGAAAATGAGAAAAATATGCAATATTTTTATTTATTTTGTAACTTTTCCATTGTAAAATATCAAAATATGCAAATTTTTATTTATTTTCTAACTTTTCCATTGAAAAATATCAAAATATGCAATATTTTGATTTATTGTCTAACATTTCCTTTGAAAAATATCAAAATATTCAATATTTTTATTTATTTTCTAACTTTTCCATTGAAAAATATCAAAATTTTCAACTTTTTTTTTATTTTGTTACTTTTGCATTGAAAAATTTCAAAATATGCAATATTTTTATTTATTTTCTAACTTTTCCATTGAAAAACATCAAAATATGCAATATTTTTATTTATTTTTGAACTTTTCCATAGAAACATATCAAAATATGCAATATTTTTATTTATTTTCAAACTTTTCCATTTTCAATATATATTTTCATTGAAAATTAGAAAAATAGTCAATATTTTTATTTATTTTCTAACATTTCCATTGAAAAATATCAAAATATTCAATATTTTTATTTATTTTCTAACTTTTCCATTGAAAAATATCAAAATTTTCAACTTTTTTATTTATTTTGTAACTTTTCCATTGAAAAATATCAATATATGCAATATTTTCATCTAATGTCTAACATTTCCTTTGAAAAATATCAAAATATGCAATATTTTTATTTATTTTCTAACTTTTCCATTGAAAAATATCAAAATTTCCAATATTTTTATTTATTTTCTCTTTTCTATTGAAAAACATCAAAATATGCAATTTTTTTATTTATTTTTTACTTTCCTATAATTGGTATACTTTCTAACTTTTCCATAGAAAAATATGAAAATATGCATTATTTTTATTTATTTTCTAACTTTTCAATTGAAAAATATCAAAATATGCAATATTTTTATTTATTTTCTAACTCTTCCATTATAAAATTTCAAAATATGCAATATTTTTACTTATTTTCTAACATTTCCATGCAAGAATATCAAAATATGTAATATTTTTATTTATTTTCTAAATCTTCCATTAAAAAATATCAAAATATGCAATATTTTTATTTTTTTTCTGGCTTTCCATTGAAAAATATCTAAATATGGAATAATTTTATTTATTTTCTAAGTCTCCAATTAAAAAATATCAAAATATGCAATATTTTCTTTTATTTTCTAACATTTCTATGGAAAAATATCAAAATATGCAATATTTTTATTTACTTTCGACCTTTTCCATAGAAACATATCAAAATATGCAATATTTTTATTTATTTTCTACCTTTTCCATTTTCAATATTTTTTTCATTCAAAATTAGAAAAATATGCAATATTTTTATTTATTTTCTAACTTTTCCATTGTAAAATATCAAAATATGCAATTTTTTTTATTTTCTTACTTTTCCATTGAAATATATCAAAATATGCAATAATTTCGTTTGTGTATCATTTCCTTTGACATATATGAAAATATGCAATATTTGAAAATTAGAAAATATTCAATATTTTTATTTATTTTCTAACTTTTCCATTGTAAAATATCAAAATATGCAAATTTTTAATTATTTTCTAACTTTCAATAGAAAAGTTAGAAAACAAATGGAAAACATTGTATATATTGAATTTTATATTACACATGTTAGAAAGCAAATTGAAACAATGTTTTGATATTTTTCAATACTAAAATTAGGAAAAAATTGAAATATTGCATATTTTGATAATTTTCAACAGAAAATTTACAAACACATTGAGATATTTGATATATTGACATATATTGACAATTCATTAGAAAAGTAAGGAAACAAATTGAAATAATGCATATTTTTATATTTTTCAATACCAAATTATGACAGCACATTGAAATATTGCAATAGACTAGTTAGAAAACAAATTGAAAATTTGTATATTTTGATTTTTTCTATACACAAGTTAAAAAGAACAATGAAATATTGTATATTTTATATTTTCAATAGAAAAATTAGCCTATTTTGAATATTTTTCTATAGAAAAGTTAGAAAACTAATTTGGATGTTGTATATTTTGAAATTTTTAAATGCAAACAATAGGAAAAAGAAATTGAAATATTGTATAATTTGATATTTTTCAATAGAAAAGATTGAAAAATATAGTAATATTGCATATCTTGATATTTCTAAATACAAACTTTAGACAACAAATTGAAATATTGCATATTTTCATATTTTTCAATAGAAATGTATAAAGCATATTCAAATATTGCATATTTTATTTTTTAATAGAAAAGCTGGAAAGCAAATTGAAATATTGCATTTTTTGATATTCTTCAATAGAACATGTTGAAAACAAAATGAAGTATAGCATATTTTGATATATTTCAATAGGAAAGTTTGAAAACAAATTGAAATATAGCTTATTGTGTGTAATAGAAAACATGAAATATTGCAGATTTTGACATTTTTTGAAAACTTTTAGTAAAGAAATTGAAATATTGTATATTTTAAATTTGTCAATTAACAAATTATTGTATATTTTGTAATTTTTCAGTAGAAAAGTTACAAAACAAATATGAATATTGCATATTTTGACATAATTCAATAGAAATGTTAGAAAACAAATACAAATATAGAGTTTTTTGATATTTTTAAATAAAAAGTTAGAAAACTAATGGAAATATTGCATATTGTGTTATTTTTCAATTCAAATGTTAGAAACTGAATTGAAACACTACTTATTTGATATTTTTAAAAAGGAAAGTTAGAAAACAAATTGAAATATTGCATCTTTTGAAAAAGTGGAAAAAATTGAAATACTGCATATTTTCAAATTTTTCAATAGAAAAGTTAGAAAAGAAATTGGAATCTTGCATATTTTGAATTTTTCAAAAGAAAATTTAGAAAATAAATTAAAATATTGCATATTTAGACATTTGTCAATAGAAATGTCAGAAAACAAAATGAAATATTGTTTATTTTGATATCTTCAATAGAAAATCTATAAATTTAATTGAAATTTAGCATATTTTGCATTTTTCAACAGATAATTTAAAATAAAATTGAATTATTGCATATTGTTTCAAAAAACACAGTGGAATGTAGCATATGTTGATATGGTTCAATAGAAAAGATAGAAAAAATTGAACAATTGCATATTTTGCTATTTTTCAATACAAAAGTTCAAACAGAAATTGAAATATTGCATGTTTGAATTCGTGAATAGAAATTTGTCAATTTGAATATAGTATATTTTGATACACAAATGTTAGAAAACGAATAGAAAAATAGAATATTTAGTTATTTCTCAATAGACAAATTCAAAAACAAATTGAAATATTGCATATTGTACTTTTCAAAAATAAATTTGAAAAAACCAATTGAAATATTGCATATCCACATTTTTCAATAGAAACATAGAAAAAAATTGAAATATTGGAAATTTTAATAGTTTTCAATACAAATGTATAAAGCAAATTGAAATATTGCAAATTTTGATATTTTTCAAAAGAACAGTTATAAAACAAATTGAAATATTGCATATGTGGATATACATCACTAGAAAAGTTAGAAAATAAATTGAAATATTGCATATTCTGATTTTATTTAATAGAAAAGTTAGAAAACAAATTGAAATGTTTCATATTTTGAAATTTTTCAATGGAAATATTAGTAAACAAAATGAAATATTCTATATAATGATATTTTTCAATATAATAATTAGAAAATTCAAATATTGGATATTTTGTTATGTTTAAATAGAAAATCTGTAAACATATTGAAATATTATATATTTGATATTTTTCAATAGAATACTTAGGAAAGAAATTGAAATATTGCATATTTTGAATTTTTCAGTAGAAAAGTTAAAAAAATAATGAAATATTGCATATTTTGATATCTTTCAAAAAATTGAGACAATAAGTTGAAATTTATCATATTTTGATATTTTTTAACAACAATCTATAAAGCAAATTGAAATATTGCATATATTCCCATTTTTCAACAGAATAATACAGAATAATAAGAAAACAAATTGGAATATTGCATTTTTTGATATTTTTCAATAGAAATGTTAGAAAACAATTGGAAATATAGCATATTTTGTTAGAAAATTTAGGAAACAATTTAAAATATTGCATATTTTGATATTTTTAACTGCAAAATTTAGAAATGAAAATGAAATATTGCATAATTTCTATTTTTCAATGCAAAAGTAGAAACAATATTGACATATTGCATATATGACATATTCTATAGAGAAAGTAGAAAACAAATAAAAATATTGCATAGTTTGATATTTTTCAATAGTAAATTTAGAAAACAAAATGAAATATTGCATATTTTCAGATTTTTCAATATAAATCTATAAAGCAAATTGAAATATTCAACATTTTAATATTTTTCAATAGAATAATTGGAAAACAAATTGAATATTGAAGATTTTGATATTTGTCAATAGAAAAGAAATTGAAATATTTCATATTGTATTAGAAAACACAATGATATTTAGGACAATTTGATATGTTTCAATAGAAATATTACAACACTAAAAGAAATACTGACATTTTTCAATATAAAATTTACAAAGTGATATATATATATATTATGTAATTTTGCAAAAGAAAATTTAGAAACTGCATAGAAATAGTGGATATTTTGATATTTTTCAGAGGAAAACATTGAAAAATTGAAATCATGCATATTTAGATATTTTTCAATAGAAAAGATAGAAAAGTACTTGAAATATACTTTGATATTTTTCAATAGAAATGTTAGAAAAGAAATATAAATATTGCATATTTAGATAATTTTCAAAAGAAAAGTTAAAAACAAATGGAAATATTGCATATTTTGATATTTTTCAATGGAAAAGTTACAAAATAATTGAAATATATTTTTTATATTTTGGCTACTTTTTGAACGTTAATCCCGGTTGTTTGAAAATTCGATTTTCTATTCGAAACCATTAGAAAACCAATAAAATTATTGAAAATCGTTATGGTATCCATCGAAAACTTTGTTTCAACAGTTTTCACAAAGTTATATTGCAAAGTTTAACTTTTACAAACTTTTGAAAAATATTGAAATTTACGTGTAAATGCAAGCTGTTTTGGCTACTTTTTGAACGTTAAATACGATTGTTTGAAAATTTGATTTTCTATTTGAAACCATTAGAAAACAAATAAAATTATTGAAAATCGATATGGTATCGCTCGAAAACAATTGATTTTGACATGTTTCAACAGTTTTCACAAAGTTATATTGCAAAGATTAACTTTTACAAACTTTTGAAAAATATTGAAATTTACGTGTAAATGCAAGCTGTTTTGACTACTTTTTGAACGTTAATCACGGTTGTTTGAAAATTTGATTTTCTATGTGAAACCATTAGAAAACCAATAAAATTATTGAAAATCGATATGGTATCGATCGAAAACTATTGATTTTGACATGTTTCAACAGATTTCACAAAGTTATCTTGCAAATTTTAACTTTTACAAAATTTGAAAGATATGTAATTTACATGTAAGCTGTTTTGGCTTGTTTTTCAACGTTTATCACGGTTGATTGAAAATTTAATTCACTTACTGAAATCATTAGAAAACCAATAAAATTATTGAAAATCGATATGTTATCGATCGAAAAGTATTGATGTTGACAACTTTCTGCAGTTTTCACAAATTTTAAGTTTTACAAAGTTTTGATAAATATTGAAATTAAGGTGTAAAATCAAGCTGTTTTAACTTCTTTTTCAACGTTAAACACGGCTGTTTGAAAATTTAATTTACTTATTGAAATCATTAGAAAACCAATAAAATTATTAGTAATCCATATGTTATCGATCGAAAAGTATTGCATTTAACAAGTTTCAACAGTTTTCACAAAGTTATATTGCAAAATTCAAGTTTTACTAAGTTTTGAAAAATATTGAAATTTAGGTGTAAAAGCAAGCTGTTTTGGCTTGTTTTTCAACTTTAAACACGCTTGTATGAAAATTTAAATTACTTATTGAAAACATTAGAAAACCAATAAAATTATTGAAAATCGATATGTTATCGATCGAAAAGTATTGATTTTGATAAGTTTCAACAGTTTTCACAAAGTTATATTGAAAATTTTAAGTTTTACAAAGTTTTGAAAAATATTGAAATTTATGTGTAAAAAAGCAAGCTGTTTTGGATTCTTTTTCAACGTTAAACACGGCGGTTTGAAAATTTAATTTACTTATTGAAATCATTAGAAAAACAATAAAATTATTGAAAATGGATATATTATCGATCGAAATCTATTGATTTTGACAAGTTTCTACAGGTTTCAAAAAGTTATATTGCAAATTTTAAGTTTTACAAAGTTTTGAAAAATATTGAAATTAGGAGGTGTAAAAGCAAGCTGTTTTGGCTTCTTTTTCAACGTTAAACACGGTCGTTTGAAAATAGTGGCCACTTTTTGACCGTTCACCGACATTTTTGTTAAGTTACTTTTATTTATATATTTCGTTTTTATTACTGACCCTTTTTGAAAAGTTTGATTTTTTCTTTCCTTATTCTTACCCATTTTTTTCCTTTCTTAATTTTGTATTTCTTTTTATTTGATTATATTTTTTCGTTTAATTTTCCTTGTCAGTTTTCCCCCCTCCCGCATTTCATTTTTTCTTCGTACTTTATTTATTTACATTTAATTTCTACGTGTTACTGTGTTCTTTGTTTGTTCCTTGTTTAAATATTTGTTAAATATTCTTTGTTCTATTGTTTGAACCTTTCATTTTCGTATTTATTTTTTTTGTCCGTTGGGCTTACTAGATTTTTCTAGTAACAGTTATATTGTTTTTGTGAAACTGTTAGATACTTTTTGTTAAAATATTCTTGTATTTAATTTTTGTTTGAGCTCTACTTTTCTGTGATTTGTATCTCTAAATTGTTTATTTTTTTATCTTTTCTTTCCCTCTCTCGTATTTCTTCTCTGATTATCTCGTTCTTTCCTGTTTAACTTTTTTCGTCTCGTTAAAATTCTTTTGTGATTCATATGTATTTATCTTTTGTTATTTTATTTTGTTCTGCTTTTTTTTATTTAAAAGGAATTAAAAAAATATATTTATATATTCATAATTAATTATGGGCCCAAAGAAAAATGTCAAAAAAAACTTGTTTGGGACTAAACAAAAAAAAACGACGCCCCGGATAAAATTTCCGGCAAAAAAATGGACGCTGAAGAGACCCCAATTCCCTCCTAAAATGAAGCAGATAAAGATGAAGAAAGTATGGTGGCCGCAAATGGCCAAAACTTAGAGCCTGAAACCGGCTCAAAGATCCCATCTACTGCGGCCTCAATTGGCCAAATTGATGAATCAGATACCGGTTCAAAGAACCAAAACATGGAGGCCGCAAATGGCCAAAATTTAGTGCCAGAAAAGAGCACAACAGACCAGAGTATGGTGGCCGATAATGGCCAAAATGTTGTAGTCCAGACCGCTAAGAATGTTGCGGCCGGAGAGACGCCCTCTTGCTGGATGTCCCCGCCCAAGTGTAAAATCAACAGTACGGAGTTCCTGGAGAAGGCCAAGAGCTACGCACATCTGGTGACAGCAGATGGGCTCTTGTCCAATCCCGTGGAGCTTAAGAAAGTTGAAAAAAGAATTGTGTCAGTCTTTGTGGTGGACAAGCATTCGCGCAAGATTTGTGGCTCCACAAAAGACACTGTAATCAAAGCCTTGACTTCTCTGGGCATCAAAGCTCAGAGAGTCATTAAAGGGAAAACAATTTTTATGTGGGACGTACTGTTGCCCACGCCTGCCGATTGTGAGGCAGCAAGCACTCGTGATCTCATCACAAAAGATCTCATTTTGCGGACCGAGTACGAAGGCAGGCGAAGGACCAAGGTTTCAGTATTCGAGGTTCCTCCTCAGATTGTCGGGGAGCATCTAGCTGCGTACCTGTCACAGTTTGGGCAGATACTTAGTGCTTCCTCGGACGATCTGACCGGGGGGTGGAGTTTCGAGTTAATGATCAATCATGACGCCTTCATCTCCATCCCCAACTGCCTGGATGTAGAGGTCCAGAAGATGCCAATTATAGTTACAGGGCGAATACCGGCATGCTGGAAGTGTGGAAAGACTGGTCACCTATCCTCTTCCTGCACAGAGAAGAAGGCCTCTGATGTTCTGGCCCCTGCCCAACCAAACCCCCCTTTGGTCGAGTCTGTTCAATCCGTCACTCCTGTAGTGGGCATGCCTGCAACCAGGACCGATGTAGAAAATCCCTCGGTTGGGCCTAAGTCTCCCCGAAAAGCCTTTGCCCGCCGCTAGTGCGGTTAGGGAGAAGGGAGATGGGGAATTGCATGTCGTGGGTAAGGCGAAAGGGAAGACCCAGGCAGCGGGACCTCTTCCTACACCAAAAACAGCGAACGGCACAAACAGCCCCACTCCCTCAACCAGTGCTAAGGGCAACTCTCCGGCCAGTTACTCAGAAAAACTAAGGGAAAAAATGCTAAAATATGAAAAAAAAAGGAATGCTAAAATATGAAAAAAAGGAAAAATTACAATTTCTAAAGGAATCCTTGAAAGCCAAGAGTCAAGGCAAAGGAAAAAATACAAGCATCTCTTTTTCGGCACCGTCTTCTCCTGTCACAAAAAAGCATCCAATGGTCTCTCCCCCATGTGTTAAATCACTAAGCCAGGTTTCTTCACATCCGACAGCTCTTAAGAAATCTCCTTCATCCAAACCATCTTCTATCCTATCCCCAAACCCTTCCCCTATGCAAAAACCTCTAAATTTCCCTCAATAGCCCGATCATCAAAAAGGACAAAGAAGTCCTTCATCGGATTCATCAGAGCCAGCTGTAGAAAGAAAGAAAAAATCCAAACCCATTTACTACACAGGGGAAGACGTGTGCCGGGTCTCGAAAGACTTAGATCAAAAGGCTTTAATACACGCAAAAAAAGACCAATTTAAAAGCTCTATTAAATTTCCGAAAATTAAATAGCTTAGACATAGAGAATCCCCAAAACTTCCCTAAATCCAAAAGGGTCCTCACCGTTGTTCGGTCGAGGCCAGAAGGGAAAATGATATGGGACATGATGGCGGAAGCGAACGAAAATTTTAATGTTTACCCGCCCATGGCCTGTTTCGATGACGAGACAGTGAAAGAATTACAACAATACTGTTCAGGGAGGTTCCCAGTTTTTGTTCACCCCTCCCTGTATAGAGCCCTAAAAATAACCTTCCCCCCGGGACATTGGCGGCCTCAATGGCACCATCAAGAGTGAGATGGGTACTGGCTCAATGGGAGAGGCCGTCGGTGTCCTAACCCCGGCCATGTTTAATGCAGGAGAGCAACCCTAATCGGTTTTCATCATGGCTCTCTGGTTAGCAAGTGTGAATGTCCGAGGCCTGAGGTCGGAGTCTCGCAGGGCGAGGCTCTCTCGTGACCTTCAGCGTCTCGGGGTGAATATATGTTGTGTACAAGAGACCCGGTTTTTTACTCATGATTATGAGAACATACTATCTAGGGAGTTCTCCCTCTATTCAGCTTGTTTTGATGGTCGTTCGAGAGGTGTCTCTTGGCTGGTAAGCAAGTCTTTGAAGGCTGCGTGTGTTCTTGTCTTCGCGGATCCGGCGGGCAAACTTTGCGTGCTGGATGTTACCATAAAGGATAAGGCTCATCGTCTCATTGGTGTTTATGCGCCCAATGCCCATGTTGAGCGGCCTGCTTTGTTTCGGCAGATCGAGCCGTTTTTGACGACATCACGTCGGGTAGTTTTAGTTGGTGATTGGAATGCCGTCCTTGATCCCGTTATAGATCGTATAGGGCCAAATATGGGTACTAACAACCGAGGCGTTAAACATTTTCGGGACTTTATCGATGGGTTTGATCTTGTCGATAAGTACCGAAATGAACACCCTCGGGAGGTAGTGTGGAATTGGTCAAATAGTGGCGGCTTGGCTAGTTATCTAGACCGAGTCTTAGTTAAGAGAGTCGATGTAGGGCTCTTAGGGTGTCCAAGTTTCCATGAGATAGTTTATACGGATCATAGGCTTGTCCGGGTCCGTGTAAACTTAGATAAGGCTAAGGTTAGGATGGCTGGCTACTGGAAATTAAACTCATCATTATTTGGTGAGCAAGATTTCCGGGACCAGCTGCTACTAATGATACAGAGGGAACTGACGGGAGCGGTTGTGGGAAATGCTTAAAATCTAAAATTAGAAAGTTTGCTGCTGATTATAGTCGTCGACTCAATCTAGATAAATAAGCGGCACAAACGGCTTTAGAGCAAAAGGTTGATCGGGCGGTCAAATCCCGTGTTAGTGGGGACATAGCTTTAGCTAAGGCGGAGTTGGCCTCCTTGCTTATCAAGAAGGATCAAGCTCTGGTAGTTAGGGCTAGGTTAAAAAGAATGTCCTCTGAGGCAACGAATATGGCCGCTGAATTGCGCGCAGAGGAAGCTCGGAATGCATGTCGGCGACATATCGCATGCGTCACATTGCCGGATAATCGGACCGTGACTACAAACGGGGGCATATGCGAGGCTTTTCGTGACTACTTTCAGGAGCTTTTCACCAGGGAGCCCGGTCTGAGCCCTGCTCAGTTCGACGCCTATTTAGCTGACTTTCCCTGCCTTGAGGCAGCTGACGTGGCTAGGTGCGAGGGTCCCATTACAGAGTCGCAAATCTGGGATGCGTTGAAACAGGTTGACCTGGACAAATCTCCGGGACTAGATGGTCTTCCTTACGAACTGTACTTGAGGCAGTCGCCCGTTTTTGTTCCGCTGCTTGCATTGATTTTCGGCAACTGGATGAAGCAGGGGTCTATACGCCAACGCTTCACCAGGGGCGTGAACAAGTCGTTACGCAAGAACAAAAACGGTGGGGATGGGTTAGATAACATTCGCCCTTTAACTATGTTAAAAACAGAGGTAAAGATTTTGTTTGCAGGTTGTCCAAATTTTAAGTTTTACAAGGTTTTGAAAAATATTGAATTTTAGGTGAAAAGCAAGCTGTTTTCGCTTGTTTTTCAACGTTAAACACGGTTGGTTGAAAAATGAATTTACTTATTGAAATCTTTAGAAAACCAATAAAATTATTGAAAATCGATAAGTTATCGATCGAAAAGTATTGATTTCAACAAGTTTCAACAGTTTTCACAAAGTTATATTGCAAATTTTAGGTTTTACAAAGTTTTGAATATTATTGAAAATTTAGTTGTAAAAGCAAGCTGTTTGGGCTTGTTTTTCAACGTGAAACACGGTTGTTTGAAAAATTAAATTACTTTTTGAAATCTTTAGAAAACCAAAGAAATTATTGAAAATCGATATGTTATCGATCGAAAAGTATTGATTTCGACAAGTTTCAATAGTCTTCACAAAGTTATGTTGCAAATATTTAGTTATACAAAGATTTGAAAAACATTGAATTTTAGGCAAGGTGTTTTGGCTTCTTTTTCAACATTAAAACTTGTGTTTAACGTTGAAAAAGCTAGTTACGTTATGGTATCGATCAGAAAATATTGATTTCAAACATCAAAATCAATTTTCAAATTACAGTGTTTAACGTTCAAAAAGTAGCTCGAAATGCATGCTTTTTGCATTGAAATTTCAATATTTTTCAAAAGTGTGTAAAACATTATATTTGCAATAAAACTGCGTGTAAACTGTTGGAAATTGTCAAAATCAATATTTTCTGATCGATACCATATCGATTTTCAATAATTTTATTGTTTTTTTAATGATTTCAAAGAGCAAAATCAATTTTCAAATTACCGTGTTTAACGTTGAAAAAGTAGCTTGAAATGGTTACTTTTGCATTGAAATTTCAATATTTTTCAAAAGTTTGTAAAACTTAATATTTGCAATAAAACTTTGTGTAAACTGTTGGAAATTGTCAAAATGAATATTTTCTGATCGATACCATATCGATTTTCAATAATTTTATTGCTTTTCTAATGATTTCAAACAGCAAAATCAATTTCAAAATAACCGTTTTTAACGCTGAAAAACTAGCTTGAAATGCTTGCTTTTGCATTGAAATTTCAATATTTTTCAAAAGTTTGTAAAACTTAATATTTGCAATAAAACTTTGTGTAAACTGTTGGAAATTGTCAAAATTAATATTTTCTGATCGATACCATATCGATTTTCAATAATTTTATTGCTTTTCTAATGATTTCAAAAAGCAAAATCAATTTTCAAATTACCGTGTTTAACGTTGAAAAACTAGCTTGAAATGCTTACTTTTGCATTGAAATTTCAATATTTTTCAAAAGTTTGTAAAACTTAATATTTGCAATAAAACTTTGTGTAAACTGTTGGAAATTGTCAAAATCAATATTTTCTGATTGATACCATATCGATTTTCAATAATTTTATTGGTTTTCTAATGATTTTAAACAGCAAAATAAATTTTCAAATTACCGTGTTTAACGTTGAAAAACTAGCTTGAAATGCTTAATTTAGCATTGAAATTTCAATATTTTTTAAATGTTTGTAAAAATGAATATTTGCAATAAAACTGCGTGTAAACTGTTGGAAATTGTCAACATCAATATTTTCTGATCGATTCCATATCGATTTTCAAAAATTTTATTGGTTTTCTAACGATTTCAAACAGCAAAATCAATTTTCAAATTACCGTGTTTAACGTTGAATAACTAGCTTGAAATGCTTACTTTTGCAGTGAAATTTCAATATTTTTCAAAATTTTGTAAAACTTAATATTTGCAATAAAACTTTGTGTAAACTTTGAGAAATTGTCAAAATCAATATTTTCTGATCGATACCATATCGATTTTCAATAATGTTATTGGTTTTCTAACGATTTCAAGCAGCAAAATCAATTTTCAAATTACCGTGTTTAACGTTTGAAATAGTAGCCTGAAATGCTTGCTTTTGCATTGAAATTTCAATATTTTTCAAAAGTATATAAAACTTAATATTTGCAATAAAACTTTGTGTAACCTTTTGGAAATTGTCAAAATCAATATATTCTGATCGATACCATATCGATTTTCAATAATTTTATTGGTTTTCTAATGATTTCAAACGGCAAAATCAATTTTCAAATTACCGTGTTTAACGTTGAAAAACTAACTTGAAATGTTTACTTTTGCCTTGAAATTTCAATATTTTTCAAAAGTTTTTAAAACTTACTATTTGCTATAAAACTTTGTGTAAACTGTTGGAAATTGTCAAAATGAATATTTTCTGATCGACACAATATCGATTTTCAATAATTTTATTGGTTTTTTAATGATTTCAAACAGCAAAATCAATTTTAAATTTTACCGTGTTTAACGTTGAAAAACTAGCTTGTAAGGCTTACTTTTGCAATGAAATTTCAATATTTCAATAATTTTATTGGTTTTCTAATGATTAAACACGGTAGTTTGAAAATTGAATGTGTTGTTTGAAATCATTAGAAAACTAATGAAATTATTTAAAATCGATATGGTATCGATCAGAAAATATTGATTTTGACAATTTCCAACAGTTTACACAAAGTTTCATTGCAAATATTAAGTTTTACAACATTTGAAAAATATTGAAATTTCAACGCAAAAGCAAGCATTTCTAGCTAGTTTTTCAACGTTAAACACGGTAGTTTGAACATTGAATGTGTTGTTTGAAATCATTAGAAAACTAATGAAATTATTTAAAATCGATATGGTATCGATCAGAAAATATTGATTTTGACAATTTCCAAAAGGTTACACAAAGTTTTATTGCAAATATTAAGTTTTACAAACTTTTGCAAAATATTGAAATTTCAATGCAAAAGCAAGCATTTCTAGCTTGTTTAACGTTAAACAAGGTAGTTTGAAAATTGAATGTGTTGTTTGAAATCATTAGAAAACTAACGAAATTATTTAAAATCGATATGGTATCGATCAGAAAATATTGATTTTGATAATTTCCAACAGTTTACACAAAGTTTCATGGCAAATATTAAGTTTTACAAACTTTTGAAAAATATTGAAATTTCAACGCAAAAGCATGCATTTCTAGCTAGTTTTTCAACGTTAAACACGGTAGTTTGAAAATTGAATGTGTTGTTTGAAATCATTAGAAAACTAATGAAATTATTGAAAATCGATATGGTATCGATCAGAAAATATTAATTTTGACAATTTCCAACAGTTTACACAAAGTTTCATTGCAAATATTAAGTTTTACAAACTTTTGAAAAATATTGAAATTTCAACGCAAAAGCAAGCATTTCTAGCTAGTTTTTCAACGTTAAACACGGTAGTTTGAAAATTGAATGTGCTGTTTGAAATCATTAGAAAACTAATGAAATTATTGAAAATCGATATGGTATCGATCAGAAAATATTGATTTTGACAATTTCCAACAGTTTACACAAAGTTTCATTGCAAATATTAAGTTTTACAAACTTTTGCAAAATATTGAAATTTCAATGCAAAAGCAAGCATTTCTAGCTAGTTTTTCAACGTTAAACACGGTAGTTTGAAAATTGAATGTGTTGTTTGAAATCATTAGAAAACTAATGAAATTATTGAAAATCGATATTGTATCGATCAGAAAATATTGAGTTTGACAATTTCCAACAGTTTACACAATGTTTTATTGCAAATATTAAGTTTTACAAACTTTTGCAAAATATTGAAATTTCAATGCAAAAGCAAGCATTTCTAGCTAGTTTTTCAACGTTAAACACGGTAGTTTGAAAATTGAATGTGTTGTTTGAAATCATTAGAAAACTAATGAAATTATTGAAAATCGATATGGTATCGATCAGAAAATATTGATTTTGACAATTTCCAACAGTTTACACAAAGTTTTATTGCAAATATTAAGTTTTACAAACTTTTGCAAAATATTGAAATTTCAATGCAAAAGCATGCATTTCTAGCTTGTTTTTCAACGTTAAACACGGTAGTTTGAAAATTGAATGTGTTGTTTGAAATCATTAGAAAACTAATGAAATTATTGAAAATCGATATGGTATCGATCAGAAAATATTGATTTTGACAATTTCCAACAGTTTACACAAAGTTTTATTGCAAATATTAAGTTTTACAAACTTTTGCAAAATATTGAAATTTCAATGCAAAAGCAAGCATTTCTAGCTAGTTTTTCAACGTTAAACACGGTAGTTTGAAAATTGAATGTGTTGTTTGAAATCATTAGAAAACTAATGAAATTATTTAAAATCGATATGGTATCGATCAGAAAATATTGATTTTGATAATTTCCAACAGTTTACACAAAGTTTCATGGCAAATATTAAGTTTTACAAACTTTTGAAAAATATTGAAATTTCAACGCAAAAGCATGCATTTCTAGCTAGTTTTTCAACGTTAAACACGGTAGTTTGAAAATTGAATGTGTTGTTTGAAATCATTAGAAAACTAATGAAATTATTGAAAATCGATATGGTATCGATCAGAAAATATTGATTTTGACAATTTCCAACAGTTTACACAAAGTTTCATTGCAAATATTAAGTTTTACAAACTTTTGAAAAATATTGAAATTTCAACGCAAAAGCAAGCATTTCTAGCTAGTTTTTCAACGTTAAACACGGTAGTTTGAAAATTGAATGTGCTGTTTGAAATCATTAGAAAACTAATGAAATTATTGAAAATCGATATGGTATCGATCAGAAAATATTGATTTTGACAATTTCCAACAGTTTACACAAAGTTTCATTGCAAATATTAAGTTTTACAAACTTTTGCAAAATATTGAAATTTCAATGCAAAAGCAAGCATTTCTAGCTAGTTTTTCAACGTTAAACACGGTAGTTTGAAAATTGAATGTGTTGTTTGAAATCATTAGAAAACTAATGAAATTATTGAAAATCGATATTGTATCGATCAGAAAATATTGATTTTGACAATTTCCAACAGTTTACACAATGTTTTATTGCAAATATTAAGTTTTACAAACTTTTGCAAAATATTGAAATTTCAATGCAAAAGCAAGCATTTCTAGCTTGTTTTTCAACGTTAAACACGGTAGTTTGAAAATTGAATGTGTTGTTTGAAATCATTAGAAAACTAATGAAATTATTGAAAATCGATATGGTATCGATCAGAAAATATTAATTTTGACAATTTCCAACAGTTTACACAAAGTTTCATTGCAAATATTAAGTTTTACAAACTTTTGAAAAATATTGAAATTTCAACGCAAAAGCAAGCATTTCTAGCTAGTTTTTCAACGTTAAACACGGTAGTTTGAAAATTGAATGTGCTGTTTGAAATCATTAGAAAACTAATGAAATTATTGAAAATCGATATGGTATCGATCAGAAAATATTGATTTTGACAATTTCCAACAGTTTACACAAAGTTTCATTGCAAATATTAAGTTTTACAAACTTTTGCAAAATATTGAAATTTCAATGCAAAAGCAAGCATTTCTAGCTAGTTTTTCAACGTTAAACACGGTAGTTTGAAAATTGAATGTGTTGTTTGAAATCATTAGAAAACTAATGAAATTATTGAAAATCGATATTGTATCGATCAGAAAATATTGAGTTTGACAATTTCCAACAGTTTACACAATGTTTTATTGCAAATATTAAGTTTTACAAACTTTTGCAAAATATTGAAATTTCAATGCAAAAGCAAGCATTTCTAGCTAGTTTTTCAACGTTAAACACGGTAGTTTGAAAATTGAATGTGTTGTTTGAAATCATTAGAAAACTAATGAAATTATTGAAAATCGATATGGTATCGATCAGAAAATATTGATTTTGACAATTTCCAACAGTTTACACAAAGTTTTATTGCAAATATTAAGTTTTACAAACTTTTGCAAAATATTGAAATTTCAATGCAAAAGCATGCATTTCTAGCTTGTTTTTCAACGTTAAACACGGTAGTTTGAAAATTGAATGTGTTGTTTGAAATCATTAGAAAACTAATGAAATTATTGAAAATCGATATGGTATCGATCAGAAAATATTGATTTTGACAATTTCCAACAGTTTACACAAAGTTTTATTGCAAATATTAAGTTTTACAAACTTTTGCAAAATATTGAAATTTCAATGCAAAAGCAAGTATTTCTAGCTAGTTTTTCAACGTTAAACACGGTAGTTTGAAAATTGAATGTGTTGTTTGAAATCATTAGAAAACTAATGAAATTATTTAAAATCGATATGGTATCGATCAGAAAATATTGATTTTGACAATTTCCAACAGTTTACACAAAGTTTCATTGCAAATATTAAGTTTTACAAACTTTTGAAAAATATTGAAATTTCAACGCAAAAGCAAGCATTTCTAGGTAGTTTTTCAACGTTAAACACGGTAGTTTGAAAATTGAATGTGTTGTTTGAAATCATTAGAAAACTAATGAAATTATTGAAAATCGATATGGTATCGATGAAAAAATATTGATTTTGACAATTTCCAACAGTTTACACAAAGTTTTATTGCAAATATTAAGTTTTACAAACTTTTGAAAAATATTGAAATTTCAACGCAAAAGCAAGCATTTCTAGCTAGTTTTTCAACGTTAAACACGGTAGTTTGAAATTGAATGTGTTGTTTGAAATCATTAGAAAACTAATGAAATTATTGAAAATCGATATGGTATCGATCAGAAAATATTGATTTTGACAATTTCCAACAGTTTACACAAAGTTTTATTGCAAATATTAAGTTTTACAAACTTTTGCAAAATATTGAAATTTCAATGCAAAAGTAAGCATTTCAGGCTAGTTTTTCAACGTTAAACACGGTAGTTTGAAAATTGAATGTGTTGTTTGAAATCATTAGAAAACTAATGAAATTATTGAAAATCGATATGGTATCGATCAGAAAATATTGATTTTGACAATTTCCAACAGTTTACACAAAGTTTTATTGCAAATATTAAGTTTTACAAACTTTTGAAAAATATTGAAATTTCAACGCAAAAGCAAGCATTTCTAGCTAGTTTTTCAACGTTAAACACGTTAGTTTGAAAATTGAATGTGTTGTTTGAAATCATTAGAAAACTAATGAAATTATTGAAAATCGATATGGTATCGATCAGAAAATATTGATTTTGACAATTTCCAAAAGTTTACACAAAGTTTTATTGCAAATATTAAGTTTTACAAACTTTTGAAAAATATTGAAATTTCAACGCAAAAGCAATCATTTCTAGTTAGTTTTTCAACGTTAAACACGGTAGTTTGAAAATTGAATGTGTTGTTTGAAATCATTAGAAAACTAATCAAATTATTGAAAATCAATATGTTATCGATCAGAAAATATTGATTTTGACAATTTCCAACAGTTTACACAAAGTTTTATTGCAAATATTAAGTTTTACAAACCTTTGCAAAATATTGAAATTTCAATGCAAAAGCAAGCATTTCTAGCTTGTTTTTCAACGTTAAACACGGTAGTTTGAAAATTGAATGTGTTGTTTGAAATCATTAGAAAACTAATGAAATTATTGAAAATCGATATGGAATCGATCAGAAAATATTGATTTTGACAATTTCCAACAGTTTACACAAAGTTTTATTGCAAATATTAAGTTTTACAAACTTTTGCAAAATATTGAAATTTCAATGCAAAAGCAAGCATTTCTAGCTAGTTTTTCAACGTTAAACACGGTAGTTTGAAAATTGAATGTGTTGTTTGAAATCATTAGAAAACTAATGAAATTATTTAAAATCGATATGGTATCGATCAGAAAATATTGATTTTGACAATTTCCAACAGTTTACACAAAGTTTTATTGCAAATATTAAGTTTTACAAACTTTTGAAAAATATTGAAATTTCAACGCAAAAGCAATCATTTCTAGCTAGTTTTTCAACGTTAAACACGGTAGTTTGAAAATTGAATGTGTTGTTTGAAATCATTAGAAAACTAATGAAATTATTGAAAATCAATATGGTATCGATCAGAAAATATTGATTTTGACAATTTCCAACAGTTTAAACAAAGTTTTATTGCAAATATTAAGTTTTACAAACCTTTGCAAAATATTGAAATTTCAATGCAAAAGCAAGCATTTCTAGCTTGTTTTTCAACGTTAAACACGGTAGTTTGAAAATTGAATGTGTTGTTTGAAATCATTAGAAAACTAATGAAATTATTTAAAATCGATATGGTATCGATCAGAAAATATTGATTTTGACAATTTCCAACAGGTTACACAAAGTTTCATTGCAAATATTAAGTTTTACAAACTTTTGAAAAGTATTGAAATTTCAACGGAAAAGCAAGCATTTCTAGCTAGTTTTTCAACGTTAAACACGGTAGTTTGAAAATTGAATGTGTTGTTTGAAATCATTAGAAAACTAATGAAATTATTGAAGATCGATATGGTATCGATCAGAAAATATTGATTTTGACAATTTCCAACAGTTTACACAAACTTTTATTGCAAATATTAAGTTTTACAAACCTTTGCAAAATATTGAAATTTCAATGCAAAAGCAAGCATTTCTAGCTAGTTTTTCAACGTTAAACACGGTAGTTTGAAAATTGAATGCGTTGTTTGAAATCATTAGAAAACTAATGAAATTATTGAAAATCGATATGGTATCGATCAGAAAATATTGATTTTGACAATTTCCAACAGTTTACACAAAGTTTTATTGCAAATATTAAGTTTTACAAACTTTTGCAAAATATTGAAATTTCAATGCAAAAGCAAGCATTTCTGGCTAGTTTTTCAACGTTAAACACGGTAGTTTGAAAATTGAATGTGTTGTTTGAAATCATTAGAAAACTAATGAAATTATTTAAAATCGATATGGTATCGATCAGAAAATATTGATTTTGACAATTTCCAACAGTTTACACAAAGTTTCATTGCAAATATTAAGTTTTACAAACTTTTGAAAAATATTGAAATTTCAACGCAAAAGCAAGCATTTCTAGCTAGTTTTTCAACGTTAAACACGGTAGTTTGAAAATTGAATGTGTTGTTTGAAATCATTAGAAAACTAATGAAATTATTGAAAATCAATATGGTATCGATCAGAAGATATTGATTTTGACAATTTCCAACAGTTTAAACAAAGTTTTATTGCAAATATTAAGTTTTACAAACCTTTGCAAAATATTGAAATTTCAATGCAAAAGCAAGCATTTCTAGCTTGTTTTTCAACGTTAAACACGGTAGTTTGAAAATTGAATGTGTTGTTTGAAATCATTAGAAAACTAATGAAATTATTGAAAATCGATATGGAATCGATCAGAAAATATTGATTTTGACAATTTCCAACAGTTTACACAAAGTTTTATTGCAAATATTAAGTTTTACAAACTTTTACAAAATATTGAAATTTCAATGCAAAAGCAAGCATTTCTGGCTAGTTTTTCAACGTTAAACACGGTAGTTTGAAAATTGAATGTGTTGTTTGAAATCATTAGAAAACTAATGAAATTATTTAAAATCGATATGGTATCGATCAGAAAATATTGATTTTGACAATTTCCAACAGTTTACACAAAGTTTCATTGCAAATATTAAGTTTTACAAACTTTTGAAAAATATTGAAATTTCAACGCAAAAGCAAGCATTTCTAGCTAGTTTTTCAACGTTAAACACGGTAGTTTGAAAATTGAATGTGTTGTTTGAAATCATTAGAAAACTAATGAAATTATTGAAGATCGATATGGTATCGATCAGAAAATATTGATTTTGACAATTTCCAACAGTTTACACAAAGAATCTTTATACTTTGCTCCCGCACTGTTGGTATCTTTTCACCTGAGATGGAAAACACTTCATGTATGACCGACCCTCTCTTCATAGACAGTGGCCTGCTTTTCCTTGGTTTGAAGGCCATCTGACTCCATTCTACCAACTGTGCTTGTCTATCCAGAACCAATTGAGCTACTTTCCTATCATCTTGGATTATCGTCAAATCATCCATAAATGCTCTGATTTTGACCTCATTCTGCAGGAAGTGGCACTCTGGTGTCAGACCTCTCAAGATCATCTCCATCACCATCACAAACAGTACTGGAGAGATGGCAGCTCCACATACCTTGTAGTGTACTTCATTGTAGAAAAACGCAGAACGAACCGATTGAAGCACACAGCCAGACAACCTCTGAGTCTCTGCGGAACGTAGAATAACTCCAACGCCAACTGTATCATGCTGTCGCGGTGTGCCAGATCACCACTCCCACTTTTTGTAAACAATCTCGTATACGCCTTCGGCAGAGAACGGTCATGACCCACGTGCGCTAAAATAGCAATGACTTATTTTCAAACCAAAAGAAAAAACACAAAAACTTAATTTTCGCCACGAAACCAAAACAAAAGACTTTTAATTTCGTACCGAAATTTATCTAAATACAGTCAACAAACACCGAATACACTTTTGACTGTAATTAATACGGCCTGAAATTAATTATAGTCACTTATTGGTTTAGCTGCTGTTGTACGGACTGTTTCCATAAATACCACCGATTTCACAGCAATCAAGAGAGACGTCTAGGGAGCCAGGAGCCTTCCTACATCGCGACTTTGACGCTTCAATCAAGTCGACCGAGCCCAGCAGCCAGCAGGACCCAGCAACAGTATCAGCAGTTGTTCAAACAGTCCTTTTCAGGGCTAACTTCCGAAAGTCACTCTAACACGATACTCGCTTCACTCTCTGCTACTGCTTGCCTCCAGCAACCTCCAGCGCCTTCCAGCTCACTCCTGCCTTCAGCCACCCACAGCTCCCTCCCGTAGCTTCCAGCTAACTCTTGCACCCCTCAGCGACCCACAGCTCACTCCTGCAGTTTCCAGCTAAATTCCGCACTTCAACGCCCAGCTACCGACTCCACCGTCCGTCGATATCCGGATCCCGATACACGACTTCCTTCATCTCACCATCTACCGCACGCTAAACAAATAAAGACACGATACCAGTCTTCAACTGACCATCCGCGTTTTGTCATCCTCCTTTGCTTTTGCCGTTACCTATCCTTGCCTTTGTGTCCACTTTCTTAGTTGTACGGTCGATTGGCGCTCACACCTTTCGGCTATGCGGAACTGACCATACACATTAGCATGATCTAGCCAGTTTCATTATTTGATATTTGCAAGACTTTCCAAAATGTGTTATTTGACCTGAAAACAGACTCGAAAATTTCCATTACCATCCCTGTTACACCGTTGACGCATAAAAAACAAGATTTTTAACTAACATTTCGAACGTATTAAAAAGAAGTAAAGAATTTCTTTAAAAAATTAGAAAATACTTTGTTCTTCCCTCTTAATAATAACAGAAATTTTGACGATAAAATTTAAGTTTGGGGTCTTTTTCATCAGGCTATGCTCTTTTTTCAGCTAACTACTGGAGGTACCGTAGGCATAATAATTCAGCATCATACAATTAATGACGAGAATTATGTAGATGTAGCGATTACTACTGTGTTTGACACGCCTACATTTTTCTCAACTGTGATTGGTCAAATAATAAATACTAACTATCACAGGACAATTTACTGATCGCATTGACCACACTGAATTTTTCCTACTGTTAATTCACAAACATGCTTTTGTTATAAAATCGCTGATTGGGTAATTTTTCATCCAATCAGATATTTTTTGTTCGCTCTCGAAATTTCTCCCCCATTGTCCTGGGAGCCTACCCATGGTTATATAAACCGGAATTTGTTCCAAAAATAGACAGTAGAAGCAGAACTCACTAGAACTCAGCAACTCATACGCGTCTACACAGACTATTCATTCTACTCACTGCACGCACACAGAACTTAAATATCATTTACCATCAGTTCTATGTAACAAGCCAAGTTGCAACAGCTCTGTTCGTTATATCTAATCCACAACTGATTTATTACATGTTCTTCTGAAAACACCATTCTATCTAATACAGAACTTTAAACATTCTTTTAGAAAACTTGTTTATTTACATTTAATCTTTCAGCTAACAGATAAAGAGAAACAACTTCTCCTATCTTATTGTTTATCACATTACAAAAAATGTTTTGTATTTGTTGATTTCAATATATATTTTATCGTTGAAACAAAAATCGGTTTTCCATTGTTTTTCCTTGATACAAAAATGTATAATTGTTAAATGCTAGTCAACACGCAGCCACATCAACCTTTTCAACACAACTAGCATTTACATTGGTAACCCCGACGTGCGAATTTACATTGGTGACCGACGACGTTCTTAAAAAGGGGTCTACTCGCAATACATTGGTAATCCCGAAAAAAATTGGCAAACCCGTCGTTCAAGGAATATAAAAACACAAAAGAAGAAGTGAAGTAAACCCTATTTTGTGCCAGCGACATCAAAGGATTGACGTACAATGTTTTAACTTGGCGCGAAAAAGTTTTGTCCGCCACGTGCGTTGAAAACATCTATCCGACATGGCCGAACAGAACGCCAGTGAGGCATCCATAATGTTAAACTTGCCAATTTTTGACACGACCAACGTGCATGTTTGGTTCGCTCAGCTGGAGGCTATTTTTCAAGCAAAAAAAATACTGTCACAGATGGCACGTTATGCCTATGTTGTGGAGAAACTGCCACCTGAAATCGCGTCCGATGTCTTGGATTTGTTGGACAGTGTCCCGACACATAACCCTTTCGACACACTGAAAGAGGCAATAATCTACAGGACAGGGAAGTTTCAGGAACGCAGATTGAATGATTTATTCAACAGGTTACAATTGGGAGATAGTAAGCCGTCACAACTACTGAGGAAAATGAGAAATTTGCTAGGCAAAAACACAATGTCAGATTCACAATTTTGCAAGCTGTGGATGGATAAGTTGCCAACCCACACAACCCAGATCCTAGTAACACTACCCGAAGACTTAGACATAGAAAAGACTGCGGAAATAGCAGACAAAATAAGTGATGCTACAACTATCAGCAGCGTCAACGTTCCAGTGCTACACGACACGCCAATTGAGGAGGTAGTCAACAAGCTTCAGCAACAGAGTAACAAGCTATCTGCACAGATAGATTGTTTGTACAGAGAGCGATCGTCGTCAGCTCACAACTTATACAAGTCCCAACGACGTTCCCGATCTAACTCTCGGGGAAGAAATGATACGTATTGCTGGTATCATCGCAATTTTGGTCAAGCAGCTAGAAAATGTACCAAACCGTGCAGTTTCAAACAGCAATTGAATTCTACATCGAACCAGAAGGCGGGAAACGCCAGTCCCAACAGCGCATGAAGACGGCGTCTGCTGTTGGGGTAGAAAACGCCAACCGTCTATTTTACGTCAGAGACAGAAACTCCGACCAATTGTTTCTCGTAGACACAGGTGCACAGGTTAGCTTGATCCCGCCTAGTCCCGGTTTTCCGAACACAATATCTTCAGTCACATTACATGCTGCTAACGGTTCGCAAATACTGACCTTCGGTCAAGTATCGATGACTTTGGACATTGGCCTGAGGAGAACATTCCAATAGTTATTCACAGTAGCAGAAGTCAAGTTCCCCATCCTAGACGCAGACTTCTTAGCACACTACAAACTTATTGTGGACATATCAAAACGCTCACTCTTAGGCCAAACCACGAAACTTACAAATTACGGAATTACCTCCACCCTCACTTCCACTAAAGTTTCCTTCGTTTGTCCGCCCTTTCACTTATACTGAAACGGTGAAGCACCACACCGTACATAAAATTCAAACATCTGGTTCGCCAGTTTCTTCCAAGCCTCGCAGGTTAAGCTCTGAAAAGTACAAAATAGTACATGCGTTAGACCTGGGAATAATTCGCCCGTCATCTAGCCCTTTTGCGTCAAAGCTACACATGGTACCTAAGGTGCAAGAGGGAGCTTGGAGACCCTGCGGAGATTATCAAAGACTAAACACACAAACGGTACCCGATAAATATCCTGTGCCGAACTTAGCAGATTTCGCAATTTCTCTGCAAGGGGCGAAAGTGTTCACCAAAATTGACCTGAGAAAAGCGTTCTATCAGATTCCAGTAGCCGATGAAGACGTGCATAAGACAGCAATAACAACGCCCTTTGGCCTTTATGAGTTACTGCGAATGCCTTTCGGGCTTCGAAACGCTGCACAGTCTTTTAAAATATTGATCGATGAAGCACTTCGCGGTTTAGATCACTCGTTCGCTTACATCGACGACCTACTAGTGGCAAGCGCTGATATGAACGACCACGTGCGTCACGTGACACAAGTTTTTGAGCGTCTAGAGCACTTCGGTTTGAAAATAAACCCGGATAAATGTCTATTCCCTGTTTCCAAACTTAACTTTCTCGGATACCTAATTGACGAATCAGGAATTACACCGATTCCAGAAAATGTGACAGCAGTACAAAACTTTCCGCAACCGACTACACTTCGTCAACTTCGTCGATACCTCGGTTTAATAAACTATTATCGTCAGTTTATTCCGAATTGTTCACACATTTTATCACCCCTAACCAACTTACTTCGAGGTCAAGGAAAAAAAAACACGTCACAATAACACTAACTGAGGAAGCTCTCAGTGCTTTCATTAATTCACGCAATGCTTTAGCGAACTTCATGAAGCTAACTTACTTACGCGATGACAACAGAAAAAATCTTTCGTTAACTACTGATATGTCATCAGAAGCGATTGGAGCTGTTTTACATCAACACTCAGAGAAACAAACCACACCAATTTCTTTTTTTCCGGTTAAGCTTACTTCAACCCCCCAAAAAATATAGTACTTTTTCTCGCGAATTGCTTGCTATATATCTTTCTATAAAACATTTTGAACATATTTTGGAAGGTCGAAACTTCACTGTTTACACCGATCATAAACCTTTAGTTTTCGCCCTCCATACAAAATCAGATAGATATAATCCACGCGATTGTAGACAGCTGGATTTCATATCGCAATTTACTACCGAAATACGGCACATAGTAGGCAACGACAACATTGTCGCTGATACGCTATCGCGAGCTTCCTTACACAGTGCCACTGAAGAAAAGCTGGATATGGAAATTTTAGCAGACGAACAAGGGACGTCACTCTATTTAACTCATTGCAAGATTCGTCATTAAAAATTGAACAAAAACCCTTGCCTTTCAGTGCAAAGTTGATCGCTTGTGACACAAGCACTTCCAATCCCAGACCTTTGGTACCCGTCAGCATGCGAAGGAAGATTTTCGATCATTTTCACACCCCGGTCGCAAAGCTACGACAAAAATGATTTCTGAACGCCTTTGTCTGCCCTAACATGAACAGCGACATTAAAAGCTGGACTCAGTGTTGTATTACTTGCTAACGTACTAAAATCCATCGTCATACCAACTCACCGCCTGGTAATTTCACCACGCCAGACGGCCGTTTCCGTCATCTACACGTCGACTTGGTGGGTCCATTACCGGAAGCCCACGGACATCAATGCATCCTCACAATAATCGACAGATTTTCTAGATAGCCAGTTGCAATTCCTCTCCAATCTACGACCGCTGAATCTGTTGCCAAGACTATACTGAAAAACTGGATCTCGTTTTTTGGATGCCCATCAGTGATAACAACAGATCACGGCCCACAATTCCAGTCAACACTTTTTAAGGAATTCATAAATCTTCTTGCTGCGAGACATATCACCCTTGTGCTAATGGCCTCGTTGAACGTTTTCACCGCCAGCTAAAGGCCGCATTAACTAGCTCCAATGCAAATAACCAAGAATCCTGGATGGACAATTTACCCCTGGTCATGCTTTCACTCCGGTCACAAGTTAAGGAGGACCTTCAATGTTCACTAGCTGACCTTGTTTTTGGACAACCATTGGTTTTGCCAGGACAATTTCTGTCTGATAGCTCAGCCTCAGACCTTTAGAATTCCGCAACTACTTTTTCTTCAATGTCGATTTTCGTGCAAAAAGTGGATCACAGCTTCATACATTTTTTCTGAAAACCTTAGCTTCTCATTGGACAATAAATATTAAAATTATCTCGCTTATCTTCACGTACATTTGTTCTCAATGAACGAAACAAAACATATCAGGCTCCAGACTGAGTTTTGTAAAGCGCTCCCTGAGTGGTTAACAAATATTAAAAAAACAATTTACCTGCTCACCACTACGTCCGAATAGCATCAACCTAGTTTTTGACCTGACGAAAAAACAATGCTTTCAGGATCCTGTCACGTGATTAAAAAACATATAAATTGAATGTACGAGCGAACCTAGTCAGTGAGAATTTACGACGACTAGCATTAGCTAAGCGAGTTCACGACGCTTGTACCTTTACTGCAGCGATGTACAAAGTTAGAATCTCAAATTCTTTAACATGAAATTGTAGAATCCTCCGTATTTTTCCACTCAACTCGTTTAAAGGTGGAATTTTCCATAAGAGCTAGTTTCGACCAATCAACACCACACATTGCGAAACTCGGCTTATTATTGGTTGAGATGCCCCAGGATAAATGTTGGCGCCAACGCGCTGGGAGCCGATCTAATTTTCGCAGAGTAAATAAAAGGGCGAATCTTAGTCCGATTCACTAGTCAGCAATTCACTCTCAGAGAGATTTCTACAGAGATCCACGCGTGTCTACATCTTGACTTAAAGGACTTTTCGCGCGTCAACACCTGACTCAACCTTCAACCTCTTTCTCTCTCTCTCTCTGAAATCTTAGTACGTTTCTAAAAAAGTGTTATTCTACACTACCAAACAGAAATTATTACTAAAGCAAATATATATATAAAAAATACGGTCCAAGGTGAATAACTCTGCCAAAACAAAAACATACAAAATTCAGCAAAAAAATCTCGCAACTACAATACTTTAAAATTTATCTCTCGATAAATTTTCCTCAAATTTTTATGGGAACACTTTTCCTAAACAAAGGAACATTCATGAACTTTGAGTTCATAAAATACTTCATTCAACTTTTGTTCAACAATTCAGTTATTTCGACTGAAACACAACTTTTTCCAAAATTGTATTGTAATTTATTTGTACATAAATATTCAATGTTTGTTTCTAATTGAATTCACGACTACCTTTGTTTCTTCGTTCAATATTGCCTTTGAGATTTATTCCTTTTGTATGTCTACGCTAAATTGTTGTGATTAATATGAAGAACATGCTTTTCACGTTTATTACCACAAACCTAAAACCCTTCTGATTACACACTAATTCATAGCAATCCCAACAAATTGGTAACCCCGACGTTTGTACAGGCAAAACCACCAACAAATTGATAACCACATTATTTCAAACAACAAAACCTCAGTCGACATGGCAGATCCTGTACAACCAATTGAAGCTGCACTCAGGATGGAACTCCCTTCCTATACCACGAATACACAAACGTGGTTCATACAACTCGACGCGATTTTCCAAGCCAGACACGTGACGTCCCAGCAGTCGAAATTCGCGTTTGTTGTGGAGAAACTTCCCGCTGAAATCGCTGCGGAAGTAGCGGATATCCTTATTAATCTCCCGCCCGAAAAGCCGTATGAGGTGCTTCGGCACGCAATCCTACAACGAACAGGTTGTTCCGAGGAACGAAAGATTAAGGATCTCCTTACGAATGTAACACTCGGGAACAGCAAACCCTCCCAACTTCTTCGTAAAATGATTACACTACTCGGTGACAACAGTATATCCGAAACTGTATTAAAACAAATGTGGCTGGAGAAATTGCCGCCCGATATAGTGCAAATTTTAGCAGTCCTAACTGAGGAGGTCGATGTCCACAAGCTGGCATCGATCGCGGACAAAATCGTGGACACTAGACCAGCGCGCCAAATTTCCTCTGTCGTGACAGATAACCCGACCCCGGATGTTAACCAGCAACTCCATTTTCTCACTACCGAACTAAGGAACCTGTCTTTACGCCTAGACAGAATTCAGAGCATTCCTGGACGGAGTCGCGATACTTCAGCTAACAGACACAATCCTGGTAGGCGACGATCAACGTCAAGACATACTCGTCACCGCCAGAGAAACTATTGCTGGTATCATGAAGTGTTTGGCGCCCGCGCAAGAAAGTGTCAGCCACCATGTGCGTATAAGAACGCGGGAAACTCCGAACCCGGCAGCCATTAAGGGCGTGTGCTGCTGGGCTAAATAACGGAAATCGCCTATTTTACGTTCTCGACAACAACAGCAGATTGAAGTTCTTAGTTGACACTGGCGCTCAGATCAGCGTTATACCGCTGAGTTATTGTAAGAAATCGTCATTAACGCCCAGACAAACTCAACTCAAGCTACAGGCTGCAAACGGCACATCCATCAGCACGTATGGCGAGCGTATTATGTCTCTAAGCATCGGCCTACGGAGAGAATATACATGGACCTTCACTATAGCCGATGTAGAGTTACCCATCATAGGAGCGGATTTCCTCGCACACTTCGACTTGTCCGTGGAGCTGTCATCTCGGACACTTACCGATATGCGCACGGATATGCGACGACGCGGATTTTTATCCAAGCTTTCCACGGTTGGACTGACTGCTCTGGTACCTAGTGCGAACGGTTGCGAAGATTTGCTTAAGCAGTACAAATCTCTTTTAGCACCGTTCACTCATACAGAACCCATAAAACACAACACAACACATACTATTAAAACAACTGGACCCCCAGTCCACGTGTCACCCCGTCGTCTACACCCAACTAAATTACGGGTGGCTAAGGAAGAATTCGAAAACATGCTCAAACTGGGCATAATAAGACCATCTTCCAGTCCGTATTCCACACCGTAACACATGGTCCCTAAGAACGAACCTGATGCCTGGCGACCGTGTGGAGATTACAGACTCCTAAACGCTCGGACTGTGCCAGACAAATACCCAATCCCTCATATTAAGGATTTTGCTTTGTCCCTTGAAGGCGCTACTGTCTTCACCAAGCTGGACTTAAGGAAGGCTTTTTATCAGATTCCTATCGAACCATCTGATATTCATAAAACAGCAATAACAACACCGTTCGGTTTGTACGAATTTACCCGAATGCCGTTCGGACTCCGTAATGCTGCGCAATCTTTTCAGCGTCTTATAGACGAAGTCCTCCGCGGATTACCTTATACTTATGCGTACATTGACGACGTACTGATAGCAAGTAAAACGCCCGAGGAACATCGTAACCATCTACAGTCGGTCTTTGAACGATTGCAACATTACGGACTAAAGTTAAACATTGATAAATGTTTATTCGCTGTCCCCGAATTAACTTTCCTTGGTCACGTCATTGATGAGAATGGCTTAGCTCCCCTGGACGAAAAGGTCAAGGCCATCAGTGAATTCCCACCACCGTCAACATTAAGACAGCTACGGCGATTCATTGGCATGATCAACTACTATCGCCGATTTATACGCGACTGTGCCATTGTACTTCTTCCACTGACGAATCTTCTTTCTAATCATAAGCGAAAAAACCCGAAGATTGTGTTATCTGCAGACGAGCTGGACTCTTTTCGTAAAGCAAAACAAGCTTTGCAGGATTGTACCAAACTTGTGTACATTACGTCCTCACCCGACGCGAAACTGACGCTAACTACCGATGCGTCGTCGGATACAGTTGGTGCCGTACTTCACCAGATAGTCGACGGTGTGGAAAGACCACTGTCATTTTTCTCTATTAAGCTAAATACGGCCCAACAGAAGTATAGTACCTTCAGCCGTGAACTGTTGGCAATTTATTTAGCCATCAGACACTACCGGCACATCCTGGAAGGTCGTGACTTTTCAATTTTTACAGACCATAAGCCACTTACATACGCTCTACATGCTAAGTCGGATAAACACAATCCGCGAGATATCCGCTACATGGATTACATATCACAATTCTCGTCGGATATACGCTACATTAGTGGAGCTGGTAATACCGTGGCCGACACCTTGTCTCGTACAACTCTCAGCGCAGTGCAGAGTACAACACTGAACTTTGATAACTTAGCTGACGAGCAAGACAAGGACGAAACCCTGCAAGCTATCCACTCGGACACTTCCTTAAAAATTGAAAAAAGACCGCTCCCGTTTACAAACAGATCAGTTTATTGTGACATCAGCACGGGTAACCCGCGTCCGTACATTCCGCCAAATATGCGCCGTTTGATTTTTGAACATTTTCATACACAAGCACATCCTGGAGGCAAGGCGACGTTGCGGACCATATCGGACAGATTTATCTGGCCCGGTATGGCAGCTGACATTAAGCAGTGGTCCCGCACGTGTTTACGTTGCCAAGCCACCAAAGTTGGCAGACACACAAGGGCACCTACATCAACCTTTGCCGACCCAGACGGTCGTTTTACTCACTTGCATGCAGATTTGGTGGGCCCACTTGAAAATGTGAATGGATTCGAGTACATTTTGACAATAATCGACCGGTTTACTCGGTGGCCAGTCGCCATCCCAATGCAATCAACTACAGCTGAAACAGTGGCCAGTGCTATTTTTAATAACTGGATCACAAACTTCGGATGCCCTTCGGTAATCACTACCGATAGAGGTCCACAGTTTCAATCAGCCCTTTTCAACGAATTCACTGATCTATTGGGAATTAAACATATTTCCACTACAGCATATCACCCTTGTTCCAACGGCCTCGTAGAAAGATTCCATCGGCAGCTTAAATATGCTATAACTGCTTCAACTAAAGGCCGAACTTGGGTTGATAAACTTCCCCTGATCATGCTGGCTTTGAGAAATACTGTCAAGCAGGACTTGAACTGTACCAGTGCTGACTTGGTTTTTGGGACTCCCCTAACCTTGCCAGGACAGATCTTCGGCCCTGTATCGGACAACCTACCTAGCAGCCAGTTTATCAGCGACCTTCGGCAGAAAATGTCTGAAACTGTTTATACGCCGACCAGAGCCTTTCACAGGCCATATTACATCCCAGCTGATCTGCATACAGCCAAGTTCGTATTTCTACGCCGAGATATGGTCCGTAAACCTTTAACACCCAACTACACTGGACCGCATCAGGTCATTTCTCGAGCGTCGAAATATTTTGTTCTAGATCTCGCCGGCAAGCGAACTACGGTCAGCATTGACCGGTTAAAACCAGCTTATATCAACAGTGACGACCAACCTGTGACCACTCAGCCAACACCTGTTTCTGAGACATCACATAAACACCCATCTTCTACGCCTGAACCCCAAATTAACCCACCTACACGGACTAGGTCCGGCAGGCGCGTTCATTGGCCAGCAAAGTACACCACCTTTTATACATATTAATGTCCAAACTACGTTGACCATTAATCTCGTGGGGCTATTTGTAGAATCCTCCGTATTTTTCCACTCAACTCGTTTAAAGGTGGAATTTTCCATAAGAGCTAGTTTCGACCAATCAACACCACACATTGCGAAACTCGGCTTATTATTGGTTGAGATGCCCCAGGATAAATGTTGGCGCCAACGCGCTGGGAGCCGATCTAATTTTCGCAGAGTAAATAAAAGGGCGAATCTTAGTCCGATTCACTAGTCAGCAATTCACTCTCAGAGAGATTTCTACAGAGATCCACGCGTGTCTACATCTTGACTTAAAGGACTTTTCGCGCGTCAACACCTGACTCAACCTTCAACCTCTTTCTCTCTCTCTCTCTGAAATCTTAGTACGTTTCTAAAAAAGTGTTATTCTACACTACCAAACAGAAATTATTACTAAAGCAAATATATATATAAAAAATACGGTCCAAGGTGAATAACTCTGCCAAAACAAAAACATACAAAATTCAGCAAAAAAATCTCGCAACTACAATACTTTAAAATTTATCTCTCGATAAATTTTCCTCAAATTTTTATGGGAACACTTTTCCTAAACAAAGGAACATTCATGAACTTTGAGTTCATAAAATACTTCATTCAACTTTTGTTCAACAATTCAGTTATTTCGACTGAAACACAACTTTTTCCAAAATTGTATTGTAATTTATTTGTACATAAATATTCAATGTTTGTTTCTAATTGAATTCACGACTACCTTTGTTTCTTCGTTCAATATTGCCTTTGAGATTTATTCCTTTTGTATGTCTACGCTAAATTGTTGTGATTAATATGAAGAACATGCTTTTCACGTTTATTACCACAAACCTAAAACCCTTCTGATTACACACTAATTCATAGCAATCCCAACAAAATAACTTCACTGTATTTCAAGCTAAATTTTCAACTCACTCACCAACTTCTGCAACTTACTAAAAACTATTCAATCACGCTCTTGAATCTTCTTACGAAACTTAAATTACAAATATTACGAACAATACATTCCACTACGAGTAACGAAAACAAATTGAACATTTACGGAACATTCACTTCTCCAACTTCTTTAAAGCTAAAAGTTTATCACCATATTTTCAGCGTTACAGGACTTTCTAAAGTCTCTTTCAGTGAACATTTTGAGCGACAAGTTAATTCAACTTTTTGTGAGCTCAGGTAAAAAATATTCAGTAGTAAAATCTTTAACCAGTCAAAGGGAAGTAACTCATATTAATAATTCATGTAAAAAAACTGTTGTCGATTATATAAATGTTGTACCTATTATGAAAGGTTATTTTCTTGTGTTTTTTCTCTTGTTTGCTTTTTGTTTGCTTAAACATTCGTAAAGTAAAAAATGTGCGGATTGATTTACGCTGTCAATACCGCTACATAAATGGTGACCCCGAATACGAATGTGCTTGGAAAAGTGTTGAGCGATATTTTATAAGAGACTTACACAGATTTAATATTGGCAACTCTGACGTTTGTACCGACGTTTAAAAATTTGAATCACCACATTAAACCCAACTTAACTGGTATCCTGACTCCGCGTCGAAGAGATATTAACATCGTCGGCAGACGACCCATTGGTTACTGATAACACAAGTTCGTCATCCTGACACAGCCAATGTTTTATCTGCCCAGAAGCTCTGGTATCCCTCAACTAATTTTTACGACAATGACCATCAGAAAGTTGTTAAGTCTTGTCCCTCTGTTTCCTTCTCTTCTTTCTCTTTTTCCTTCTTTTGTCCTCGCAGATAATTTGGCATATCTCAGCATCACACTTCCGCGAGAAAGTAAAATGGTTATATTGATTCGCACTTGAAAATAACAAAACAAAAAATCTTTTTTTCACCGATACCCTGTTTTGGGAAAATAACAAAACAAAAAGAATGTCGCTCAGTATGTCTTTCGTTATATCTATCGGTTTAAGTAATCGCTCAGTATGTCTTTCGTTATATCTATCGGTTTAAGTAATCCCCGTAATTAACTTCTGTGGTTAATTAATTGATTAATTAACCTGCCGTTTCTAAATAGTGTTACAAAAGAAGCTATTCTCCATAGAACTGGTCAGTCTGAGGAACAAAAGCTGCGTGACGTCTTTAAAAACTTAAGCTTGAGACAAAGTAAACCGTCACAGCTGCTGCTTAAAATGAGAGTACTACTAGGAAGCAACACAATGTCTGATACAGTGTTAAGACAGCTTTGGTTGGACAAGCTTCACGTGAACACCATCCAAAATTTAGCTTCCTTCACAGACGAAATTGAGCTACAAAAACTAGCTGAAATAGCTGATAAATTAGCTGATAACTAGCCAGCTAGTCCTGTGTATGCTGCGACCCAGAGACAGCCAGTAGCATCGGTGGTTGACGCAGACGGCATGCGTGAACTTAGTAACAGGTTAGCACAACTTTCTATTCAGGTACAGGATATTCAGAAGTCTATGCAACAACGGAAATGCAACTTCACTAATTGAGCTCCTCCTGAATCACAACGTAGACACAGATCGTTGTCACGAAATAGGGAAAAATATCAGGTCAATGTATGTTGGTATCATGCTAAGTTTGGCCACCAGGCATATAAATGCCGTAAACCTTGCAGGTTTAGCGCTAATTTCTTTCGCAGTAGACCGAGACAGCAAGCGGGAAACGACGTTCCCGGCAGTAAGTGAAGACGGCGTTCGCTACCGGGGAAAAATATTAACCGTCTTTTTTATGTTAAGGACGCCAATTCTGGTTACCTATTCTTGGTTGACACGGGCGCACAAGTTAGTGTGATTCCACCTACAGCAAACATGGCGACCAAAGCTACATCATACAACCTCCAAGCTGCCAACGGTTCTCGAATAGAAACCTATGGTGAAAAATCACTCACGTTAAACCTGGGATTATGTAGATCATTCACTTGGGTATTTACCATCGCACAAGTAAAGTCACCAATTCTAGGAGCTGATTTCCTGGCTCATTTTAAACTTAACGTGAACATGTATTCCCGATCCTTAGAAGATAAACATACTTATATTGCAATTAAGGGAATTACATCAAAATTGACAACGGCAGATATCAGTACAGCCCTACCCACTGCCAACGGTCTTCAACACTTATTACGGAAATATCCAGAAATTCTGACACCGTTCAACTATATGGAACCAATCTTACACAATGCGGAACACAGGATACAGACGACTGGTCTTCCCGTGCATTCACCTCCGCGGCGTTTACATCCCGATAAATATAAAAATGCTAAGATTGAGTTTCAGCATCTGTTGGACTTAGGGATAATCCGTCCATCATCCAGCCCATACGCTTCTCCTTTGCACATGGTGTCGAAATCGGAGGCTGGAGCTTGGAGACCCAGCGGTGATTTTCGGCGACTTAATGCTCAAACAGTCCCGGACAAATATCCGATCCCGCATCTACAATACTTTGCTATAACGTTACAAGGAGCATCAATTTTACAAAGTTGGACTTGAGAAAGGTTTTTTCACCAAATCCCTGTGGCAAAAGACGACATCCACAAAACAGCTGTGACTACACTGTTTGGTTTATTCGAGTTTACTAGAATGCCTTTCGGTCTAAGAAATGCAGCGTAGTCCTTCCAGCGACTTATAGACGAAGTACTGCGTGGCTTGCATTTCACATTCGCCTATATTGACGATGTTCTGATTGCGAGTAGGAACATCGAAGAACACATTGATCACGTGGAACAGGTTTTTCGGCGATTGAAGCACTTCGGACTTAAAATTAATCCTACTAAGTGTGAATTTGCTGTACCGAAGCTGATCTTTCTTGGTCATGAGATAGATGGGAAGGGGATTACACCCGTCTCTCATAAGGTCGAAGCAATTCAAAACTTCCCACAACCAACTACACTTCGACAGCTACGTAGATTTCTTGGTCTAGATAACTATTATAGACAATTCATACCTCATTGTTTGCAAGTGCTGATTCCGTTGACAAACCTGTTACAAAATCAAAGAAAGAGGAACAGCAAGATTATTCTAACTGACGATGCACTGTCAGCATTTAATAATGCCAAGGAAGACCTGGCTAATTACACCAAACTATCTTACGTTTCGGATAGTGAAGAAGCGAACCTTACTCTTACTACGGACGCATCTGCTGATACTGTGGGAGCCGTATTACACCAAGAGAGTGATAATGTGAAGAAACCACTTTCATTCTTTTCCGTGAAATTGAATTCAGCACAACGCAAATATAGTGCTTTCTCACGTGAACTTCTTGCTATATACCTATCTGTCCGTCATTTCCGACATCTGTTGGAGGGCAGGAATTTTATAATTTTCACTGACCACAAACCTTTAGTGTATGCCTTGCACTCTAAAACAGATAAGTATAACCCTCGTGACATAAGACAGCTGGGCTATATCGCACAGTTTACGTCCGATATTCGTCACATTAACGGGAGCGACAACATCGTCGCAGACACCCTTTCTAGAGCTACTATGAATTCCGTCAAGTTACAGCCATTAGATTTTGAATGTTTAGCCAGAGAACAGCAGAGGGATGCTACCCTAGAGAAAGTGAAAAGTGACACGTCACTGCTCATTGAGCAACGACCAATTCCTTTCAGTGCGGCATATTTGTTTTGTGACGTTAGCACTAATCATCCTAGACCCTACGTTATGCGCAGACAAATTTTCGACCACTTTCATTCTATGTCTCATCCAGGTCGTAAAGCGTCAACTAAACTCATTTCTGAGCGATTTGTCTGGCCAAACATGTCTGCAGACATAAAACACTGGACGCAGACATTATTAAATGCCAGAAGTCGAAAGTTCAGCAACACACCAGATCTTCTCCCGGTCAATTTTCTGTACCGGATGGTCGATTTAAACATATCCACGTCGACCTCGTCGGTCCTTTAATGGAAGTAAACGGATACGAATACTTGTTGACAATAGTGGACCGTTTCACACGTTGGCCAGTGGTGGTGCCCTTGCGATCAACTACCGCCAGTGTCATCGCACAAATGATCCTACGTGAGTGGATAGCCACATTTGGATGCCCGTCTGTCATCACCACGGATCGTGGACCCCAATTCCAGTCTACCCTCTTTACTGAATTTACTAACCTCTTGGGTACTAAGCATATAACAACCATGGCTTACCATCCGTGCGCAAACGGTTTGGTAGAAAGGTTTCGCAGTCAACTAAAGGCAGCACTTACAGCTAGCGAAGACACACGATCGTGGATTGAAAGATTACCATTAGTAATGCTAGCACTGCGTAGTGTTGTCAAGGAAGATTTAAAATGCACCACAGCTGAGCTTGTTTTTGGTAGCCCACTTACACTACCCGGTCAAATGATGGAAAAAGATGTGTCGACAAAACCATCTACATACTTCATTCAGGACTTGAAAGAACACATGTCCAACCTCGTATTTACCGCAACGCTCGCATCAAATAGAGCAATTTTCGTACCGAGAACTTTGGAAAACTGTGAGTTTGTATTTCTACGCAGAGATGCAGTTAAAAAAAACCTCTCACACCGTACTTCGGTCCTTACCAAGTTATCTCCCATGCACCGAAATATTTTACCATCCTGATCAATAATAAGACAACCACTGTCAGCATTGACAGGTTGAAACCTGCTTTCATTGATGCCGATAAGCACTCTTCAACCTCGCTTGATCAAAATTCTTCCGCCCAGCAGAAGGATATTCTACCTGAAACTTCTCCGACAAAAACTACAACTAGAGCAGACAGACATGTGCACTGGCCTACAAAATTCGCGAAGTATCATACATATTGAAAGTTTTTTTTTCTCTTCAAACTTTCAATCTGGGGGAGAGTATTTTAGAATTCCGCAACTACTTTTTCTTCAATGTCGATTTTCCTGCAAAAAGTGGATCACAGCTTCATACATTTTTTTCTGAAAACCTTAGCTTCTCATTGGACAATAAATATTAAAATTATCTGGCTATCGTGTGCTATAGATAATATCTCCTTACGGTACCTTGTAGGGACTATTATTTGCTCATATCCATCATATTTATCCGTTCCGGCATGGACCTGCGGTTTTCATTTCTGACATAGTAGCGTCCCGACTTGTTTTCTTCTTCTCTACTTCTCCCAACTAGAGAATACAGCTTCTTTACTTCCACATCGGCTTCCTGTTCTTTTTTTTTAATTCTTCTCGGGGTACGTCCACTTTGGGACGTATCTCTATTCGATTATATTTCCCCACTTCGTTCCTTTTATCGATTCTTTTTATCGTGGGTGATCTTGTTGGGATTGCTATGAATTAGTGTGTAATCAGAAGGGTTTTAGGTTTGTGGTAATAAACGTGAAAAGCATGTTCTTCATATTAATCACAACAATTTTAGCGTAGACATACAAAAGGAATAAATCTCAAAGGCAATATTGAACGAAGAAACAAAGGTAGTCGTGATTTCAATTAGAAACAAACATTGAATATTTATGTACAAATAAATTACAATACAATTTTTGGAAAAGGTTGTGTTTCAGTCGAAATAACTGAATTGTTGAACAAAAGTTGAATTGAGTATTTTATGAACTCAAAGTTCATGAATGTTCCTTTGTTTAGGAAAAGTGTTCACATAAAAATTTGAGGAAAATTTATCGAGAGATAAATTTTAAAGTATTGTAGTTGCGAGATTTTTTTGCTGAATTTTGTATGTTTTTGTTTTGGCAGAGTTATTCACCTTGGACCGTATTTTTTATATATATTTGCTTTAGTAATAATTTCTGTTTGGTAGTGTAGAATAACACTTTTTTTGAAACGTACAAAGATTTCAGAGAGAGAAAGAGAAAGAGGTTGAAGGTGGAGTCAGGTGTTGACGCGCGAAAAGTCCTTTAAGTCAAGATGTAGACACGCGTGGATCTCTGTAGAAATCTCTCTGAGAGTGAATTGCTGACTAGTGAATCGGACTAAGATTCGTCCTTTTATTTACTCTGCGAAAATTAGATCGGCTCCCAGCGCATTCCCGCCGAAATTTATCCTGGGGCGTCTCGACCAATAATAAGCCGAGTTTCGCAATGTGTGGTGTTGATTGGTCGAAACTAGCTCTTATGGAAAATTCCACCTTTAAACGGGTTGAGTGGAAAAATACGGAGGATTCTACAAATAGCCCCACGAGATTAATGGTCAACGTAGTTTGGACATTAATATGTATAAAATGTGGTGTACTTTGCTGGCCAATGAACGCGCCTGCCGGACCTGGTCCGTGTAGGTGGGTTAATTTGGGGTTCAGGCGTAGAAGATGGGTGTTTATGTGATGTCTCAGAAACAGGTGTTGGCTGAGTGGTCACAGGTTGGTCGTCACTGTTGATATAAGCTGGTTTTAACCGGTCAATGCTGACCGTAGTTCGCTTGCCGGCAAGATCTAGAACAAAATATTTCGACGCTCGAGAAATGACCTGATGCGGTCCAGTGTAGTTGGGTGTTAAAGGTTTACGGACCATATCTCGGCGTAGAAATACGAACTTGGCTGTATGCAGATCAGCTGGGATGTAATATGGCCTGTGAAAGGCTCTGGTCGGCGTATAAACAGTTTCAGACATTTTTTGCCGAAGGTCGCTGATAAACTGGCTGCTAGGTAGGTTGTCCGATACAGGGCCGAAGATCTGTCCTGGCAAGGTTAGGGGAGTCCCAAAAACCAAGTCAGCACTGGTACAGTTCAAGTCCTGCTTGACAGTATTTCTCAAAGCCAGCATGATCAGGGGAAGTTTATCAACCCAAGTTCGGCCTTTAGTTGAAGCAGTTATAGCATATTTAAGCTGCCGATGGAATCTTTCTACGAGGCCGTTGGAACAAGGGTGATATGCTGTAGTGGAAATATGTTTAATTCCCAATAGATCAGTGAATTCGTTGAAAAGGTCTGATTGAAACTGTGGACCTCTATCGGTAGTGATTACCGAAGGGCATCCGAAGTTTGTGATCCAGTTATTAAAAATAGCACTGGCCACTGTTTCAGCTGTAGTTGATTTCAGTGGGATGGCGACTGGCCACCGAGTAAACCGGTCGATTATTGTCAAAATGTACTCGAATCCATTCACATTTTCAAGTGGGCCCACCAAATCTGCATGCAAGTGAGTAAAACGACCGTCTGGGTCGGCAAAGGTTGATGTAGGTGCCCTTGTGTGTCTGCCAACTTTGGTGGCTTGGCAACGTAAACACGTGCGGGACCACTGCTTAATGTCAGCTGCCATACCGGGCCAGATAAATCTGTCCGATATGGTCCGCAACGTCGCCTTGCCTCCAGGATGTGCTTGTGTATGAAAATGTTCAAAAATCAGACGGCGCATATTTGGCGGAATGTACGGACGCGGGTTACCCGTGCTGATGTCACAATAAACTGACCTGTTTGTAAACGGGAGCGGTCTTTTTTCAATTTTTAAGGAAGTGTCCGAGTAGATAGCTTGCAGGGTTTCGTCCTTGTCTTGCTCGTCAGCTAAGTTATCAAAGTTCAGTGTTGTACTCTGCACTGCGCTGAGAGTTGTACGAGACAAGGTGTCGGCCACGGTATTACTAGCTCCACTAATGTAGCGTATATCCGACGAGAATTGTGATATGTAATCCATGTAGCGGATATCTCGCGGATTGTGTTTATCCGACTTAGCATGTAGAGCGTATGTAAGTGGCTTATGGTCTGTAAAAATTGAAAAGTCACGACCTTCCAGGATGTGCCGGTAGTGTCTGATGGCTAAATAAATTGCCAACAGTTCACGGCTGAAGGTACTATACTTCTGTTGGGCCGTATTTAGCTTAATAGAGAAAAATGACAGTGGTCTTTCCACACCGTCGACTATCTGGTGAAGTACGGCACCAACTGTATCCGACGACGCATCGGTAGTTAGCGTCAGTTTCGCGTCGGGTGAGGACGTAATGTACACAAGTTTGGTACAATCCTGCAAAGCTTGTTTTGCTTTTCGAAAAGAGTCCAGCTCGTCTGCAGATAACACAATCTTCGGGTTTTTTCGCTTATGATTAGAAAGAAGATTCGTCAGTGGAAGAAGTACAATGGCACAGTCGCGTATAAATCGGCGATAGTAGTTGATCATGCCAATGAATCGCCGTAGCTGTCTCAATGTTGACGGTGGTGGGAATTCACTGATGGCCTTGACCTTTTCGTCCAGGGGAGCTAAGCCATTCTCATCAATGACGTGACCAAGGAAAGTTAATTCGGGGACAGCGAATAAACATTTATCAATGTTTAACTTTAGTCCGTAATGTTGCAATCGTTCAAAGACCGACTGTAGATGGTTACGATGTTCCTCGGGCGTTTTACTTGCTATCAGTACGTCGTCAATGTACGCATAAGTATAAGGTAATCCGCGGAGGACTTCATCTATAAGACGCTGAAAAGATTGCGCAGCATTACGGAGTCCGAACGGCATTCGGGTAAATTCGTACAAACCGAACGGTGTCGTTATTGCTGTTTTATGAATATCAGATGGTTCGATAGGAATCTGATAAAAAGCCTTCCTTAAGTCCAGCTTGGTGAAGACAGTAGCGCCTTCAAGGGACAAAGCAAAATCCTTAATATGAGGGATTGGGTATTTGTCTGGCACAGTCCGAGCGTTTAGGAGTCTGTAATCTCCACACGGTCGCCAGGCATCAGGTTCGTTCTTAGGGACCATGTGTAACGGTGTGGAATACGGACTGGAAGATGGTCTTATTATGCCCAGTTTGAGCATATTTTCGAATTCTTCCTTAGCCACCCGTAATTTAGTTGGGTGTAGACGACGGGGTGACACGTGGACTGGGGGTCCAGTTGTTTTAATAGTATGTGTTGTGTTGTGTTTTACGGGTTCTGTATGAGTGAACGGTGCTAAAAGAGATTTGTACTGCTTAAGCAAATCTTCGCAACCGTTCGCACTAGGTACCAGAGCAGTCAGTCCAACCGTGGAAAGCTTGGATAAAAATCCGCGTCGTCGCATATCCGTGCGCATATCGGTAAGTGTCCGAGATGACAGCTCCACGGACAAGTCGAAGTGTGCGAGGAAATCCGCTCCTATGATGGGTAACTCTACATCGGCTATAGTGAAGGTCCATGTATATTCTCTCCGTAGGCCGATGCTTAGAGACATAATACGCTCGCCATACGTACTGATGGAAGTGCCGTTTGCAGCCTGTAGCTTGAGTTGAGTTTGTCTGGGCGTTAATGACGATTTCTTACAATAACTCAGCGGTATAACGCTGATCTGAGCGCCAGTGTCAACTAAGAACTTCAATCTGCTGTTGTTGTCGAGAACGTAAAATAGGCGATTTCCGTTATTTACCCCAGCAGCACACGCCCTTAATGGCCGCCGGGTTCGGAGTTTCCCGCGTTCTTATACGCACATGGTGGCTGACACTTTCTTGCGCGGGCGCCAAACACTTCATGATACCAGCAATAGTTTCTCTGGCGGTGACGAGTATGTCTTGACGTTGATCGTCGCCTACCAGGATTGTGTCTGTTAGCTGAAGTATCGCGACTCCGTCCAGGAATGCTCTGAATTCTGTCTAGGCGTAAAGATAGGTTCCTTAGTTCGGTAGTCAGAAAATGGAGTTGCTGGTTAACATCCGGGGTCGGGTTATCTGTCACGACAGAGGAAATTTGGCGCGCTGGTCTAGTGTCCACGATTTTGTCCGCGATCGATGCCAGCTTGTGGACATCGACCTCCTCAGTTAGGACTGCTAAAATTTGCACTATATCGGGCGGCAATTTCTCCAGCCACATTTGTTTTAATACAGTTTCGGATATACTGTTGTCACCGAGTAGTGTAATCATTTTACGAAGAAGTTGGGAGGGTTTGCTGTTCCCAAGTGTTACATTCGTAAGGAGATCCTTAATCTTTCGTTCCTCGGAGCAACCTGTTCGTTGTAGGATTGCGTGCCGAAGCACCTCATACGGCTTTTCGGGCGGGAGATTAATAAGGATATCCGCTACTTCCGCAGCGATTTCAGCGGGAAGTTTCTCCACAACAAACGCGAATTTCGACTGCTGGGACGTCACGTGTCTGGCTTGGAAAATCGCGTCGAGTTGTATGAACCACGTTTGTGTATTCGTGGTATAGGAAGGGAGTTCCATCCTGAGTGCAGCTTCAATTGGTTGTACAGGATCTGCCATGTCGACTGAGGTTTTGTTGTTTGAAATAATGTGGTTATCAATTTGTTGGTGGTTTTGCCTGTACAAACGTCGGGGTTACCAATTTGTTGGGATTGCTATGAATTAGTGTGTAATCAGAAGGGTTTTAGGTTTGTGGTAATAAACGTGAAAAGCATGTTCTTCATATTAATCACAACAATTTTAGCGTAGACATACAAAAGGAATAAATCTCAAAGGCAATATTGAACGAAGAAACAAAGGTAGTCGTGATTTCAATTAGAAACAAACATTGAATATTTATGTACAAATAAATTACAATACAATTTTTGGAAAAGGTTGTGTTTCAGTCGAAATAACTGAATTGTTGAACAAAAGTTGAATTGAGTATTTTATGAACTCAAAGTTCATGAATGTTCCTTTGTTTAGGAAAAGTGTTCACATAAAAATTTGAGGAAAATTTATCGAGAGATAAATTTTAAAGTATTGTAGTTGCGAGATTTTTTTGCTGAATTTTGTATGTTTTTGTTTTGGCAGAGTTATTCACCTTGGACCGTATTTTTTATATATATTTGCTTTAGTAATAATTTCTGTTTGGTAGTGTAGAATAACACTTTTTTTGAAACGTACAAAGATTTCAGAGAGAGAAAGAGAAAGAGGTTGAAGGTGGAGTCAGGTGTTGACGCGCGAAAAGTCCTTTAAGTCAAGGTGTAGACACGCGTGGATCTCTGTAGAAATCTCTCTGAGAGTGAATTGCTGACTAGTGAATCGGACTAAGATTCGTCCTTTTATTTACTCTGCGAAAATTAGATCGGCTCCCAGCGCATTCCCGCCGAAATTTATCCTGTGGCGTCTCGACCAATAATAAGCCGAGTTTCGCAATGTGTGGTGTTGATTGGTCGAAACTAGCTCTTATGGAAAATTCCACCTTTAAACGGGTTGAGTGGAAAAATACGGAGGATTCTACAATCTCGCCCTTCCGTTTTTCCTCTCTTCATGAAGCCTTTTCTCAGTTTGTCTTGTAACCACTGCTGAAATTTTCCTTTTTTATCTTCCGAGTTGTAGTGCCTTCTTTCCACTTGATGCGTTGATATTTTTCTAGGCTCAATATCTATTTGCTTTCTGTCTATATCACTTCCTAACAACAACGAAATTCCTTTCATTGGAAGCGAATCTAGCAACTCGACTTCTACTTCGCCGGTTTTCCATTTCGACTTTAGTTTAATCTTCCATATCTCCGTTTTCACAGGTTTACCACCTATGCTGATCACTGTCTTTATCTTCTCCGTCCTATATCTCATATTTTCCGGCACATCACTTCGTCTTGCTAACGTCTGGGAAGCCCCTGTGTCCCTGAACACTCTTAGGGTTTTCATTTCATTTCCGTTCCTGTCAAACATCTGACCGTTTGGAGTATATGGCCAATAACTCCTGCCTATCTGCTTCGTGATTGCCGCCCCTTGGGGTTTTCTATTTTCTATCATATCCTTACGACTCCTACAATTTGTAGCGATATGCCCCGGGTTTCTTCATGCATAACATACTATCTGTGGTTACGTTTCGTTTCACTGCCCATATCTGCGTTCCGGTGCGCCTGGGTTCTCCATTACCACGCGTCTGTGTTGAATGGCGTATTATGGGTGTACTATTCTTTGAACGAGCTTTCTTATGGGTAATATTGCATTCGTCTGCCAACGTAGCTAAGTCATAACATGATTCTATTTTCTTGTCACTCAGGTATGTTCTCATTTCCTCAGACAGGTTGTTCTGAAAATCCTCCGCCAGTATAAGATTTTTCAACCCATTATAATCCTCGACTACTTTCTTGGCTTGACACCACCTGTCTAAATATATTTCCTTCTGCCTGATATATTCTACATATCTTTGGCCCTCAAACTTTATATAGCTCCTAAACTTTTGTTTATAGGCACGAGTTCATATGCCTTCAATATCGCGGACTTCACTATTTCATAGTCTGCGCATTCTTCGGTCGACAGCGTTGCATAATGCTTTTTGCGCTTTACCAGTCAATACTGTTTGCAATAATATCGCTCAATGTTGTTTTAGCCATTTCATATTTGTAGCCGTCCTTTCGAAGTGATCAATGTATTCTTCTACTTCCCTTTCTACAAACTTCGGCAGAAGGTGCACTTGCTTGGTGATTTCGAAATTTTTCTCCTCATTTACTTGTCTGATTTCTAGTTCGCGTATTCTGGTTTCTTGTTCAATACGTGCCTTCTCTATCTCGGCTTTGGCTAGTATTCTACATTCTCCATTTTCACTTTATCTTTTTTTCCCTCTTGTTCACCTTGTTGTGGTCAGTAAGTGTTATCTTAGTAGAAGCGTTAAAAGGAATTTATGGCAAGAGCCCCCATTTGTTTACGAAGCAAAGATATACCGGACGAGGGCCCCATATGTCATAAGCCCTACTCAACGAATAATCAGGAATGCAATCATACGCCGACCAGGAGATATATACCTTATCTCGTCTGTGGAAAGATACGGACTATCTCTCCCAGACCATGACAAAGGGACAATTAGTAAGGAAAATATTTGAAGAATACTGTTCGATTGAAATAATCGAACAATAATCTTTCCCAGGTTCGCTTCGAATACCGATCCACAATTCAAGAATGAACAATAAGGCATAAGAAAATTAGGTATAAGAATTTTAATATATATCTATACATAAGATAGAGATAAAAGAAAAAAAATGTAAGCATGAATGAAATTTCAAGGCATATGTTTGAGATATCAATAGTCACTCAAATCCAAACAACCCGAATGGATGCAAGCAAAACATATAATGATATGTACGAATAACCACGAATGACTACGAATGCAGAAATTAACGCATAACCAAAGAGATATGGGGATAGGATTTATATTACTATTTTTGACATGTGGAAAGATGTTTGCGATAACATAATGTTCATGTATGCATGTGTATCTTTCTAGCACGGGTCCAAAATATAATCACTTATCTTTGTGATCAGTTTTCTCTCCCGCTTATTATCTTTTCTTTTTTTTTCTTTTTTATCCACTTCAGCTTCAACCGCTATCTGGCTGCAACAGAGATGTATACTTTCTTCTTCTCTCTTGTCTTCTCTTGATTTCTCTCTTCTTCTCTTGATTTCTCTTTTCTTTCTTCAATTGTTGGCTACAGTCTACAAATTTCCTTGTCTCTTCTGTGATAAATACCTCGATTTATCTTCTTCCATCTGGAGTTAACGAACAGAAATATACAGCCTTATATTTCTTATCCGGTGTAGCTTATGATGAATCGGACAAGTTCCGTCATTATCAAAATGAGTCTTCATCAGTTATCAGAGCTATGATTTCGTGTCTTCATCCTTCAGAGACAAGATAGCAACTAAATTTTTCTAATCCACACGTGACCCACATCTGGCGCGAATTTCGGCTCCTGCTGCTTCATGACCCCACGTCTAGTCCCTTGTCTAGGCTTCTGTTACTAAGGGTCTGGGTAATGTCGACATATTGACCTGCTTCCCCAAAATGCCTCGAGACTCCCACGTGACCTCTTCTGTCGTCAAGCGGAGCTTAACCCCAGTATATGCATAATTTGGCTGGCCTCATTAAAATTATAACCTAGGATTTTTTGTTTACAAAATTCTCGTTCGCACCAACATTCTTACTAATACCATATGGCCATTTAAAATCTCTCAGATCTTTTGGTCACTTTGCGTCTTCTTAACCAGCACTTTTTACAAAAAATCAATTGTTAAAGCCTGCTATCTGATCCCTTCATGAAATTAGCGTCTATGGGAACCCTTGGCTTTTCTCTATCGCGTATTGACAATATTTTGGAATATTTTCTCATGCCAAAACATTTGATAATTACCATATAGCTGTGCCTTGCGGGCACTTAAGATTATATCTTGTTCTCAGATTTTTCGTTAATCAGTACTTTTAAAATATCAATCAGTTGTCAAAAGCTCGCATATGGCGTTTTTGTGAGTCCAATGTTTATGCCAATTCTCGGATATTTTAGAAAAGTAACGCGACCTTATTTTTAACGTAAAAAATAAAAATCTCGGGTATTTTCTTTTCCGTTCTCAGTATTTTCTTATGTAATTTTTATGGTTAATTAGTTAATTAATTACCATAGCTAAATAGTGTCACACAATGAACACTTGTTCAAATCGATACAGAAACCTGGGGAATCCCCAAATTCTCAAACACTGTCAGCCGCCACTCTAAAGTCGAAGTCAATATAAGCAGAGAGAGAGAGAGAGAGAGAGAGAGAGAAAGAGTCGAGTAATTTTTCATTTTTATTTCGTCTACATTACCAAAAATAGTAATGTCTTGACGATATTCGATCCGCACTAGCTCTGTGATCAAGAAACACAACGTGGCTGGAGCGAGGTGTGGAGTGGGGCGGACAGCGACCAACTAACCGTTGACCAACGACGTTATCGAGCAAGCGTGGGATTGACCTACAAACCAAGACATATTCTAGTATACGCAACCTGGGAATGGTGCTATAGATATTTATTAATAAAAAAAGTATAAATGCATACAAAATGTAACATTTATTCTATTACTTAAAAGAAAATAAACATTAAGTAAATGTAACTTTTTATATTTCTTAACGGTGCAAATGTAACTGTTTTTCTTATTTCAAATAAAAATACTAAATCTGAACAAAATATTAAATTTTTGTTATTTCTTAATGACTAAATCTGTACAAAATGTAATATTTTATATTTTCTAATGAAAAAGACTAAATCTGTACAAACTGTGCATTTTCTAAATGAAAAAGTTTAATCCTGAAAAAATATAACACTTTAATGAAAAAGACTAAATCTAACACTTTAATGAAAAAGACTAAATCTGACAAAAATGTAACTTTTGTCGATATTTCATAATGAAAAGACTAAAACTGATTAAAATATATTTTTTATATTTTTTAATGAAACAGACTAAATCTGTATAACTTTTGTGAACATTTCTTAATGAATAAAAGATTAACCTGAAAAATATAACTTTTTTGATACTTCTTAATGAAAAAGGATAAATCTAAAGAAAATATAACTTTCTGTAGATGTTTCACAATGAGAAAGACTAAACCTGATGTAATTGTAACTTTATTTCTTAATGACAATGAATCTATCTGATGAAGATGTACCTATTTTTGGTATTAATTTATGAAAAACACTACATCTGAACAAAATATAACTTTTTGATATTTCTTAATGAAAAAAAAATAATCTGTACAAAATGTTTTTTGTACTTCTTAACAAAAAAGTCTAAATCTGTAAAAAATGTACGTTTTTTGTAATTTCTTAATGAAAAAAGATGAAAACTGGAAAAAGTATAGCTATATTTCATATTACTTACTGAAAAAGACTAAATCTGGTGAAAATTTAACTTTTTTATATTTCTTAATGAAACAGACTATTCCAAATGTAACATTTTTTTAGATATTTATTAATGATAAAGTTTAAATTTGTACAAAATGTAACATTTATTATATTTCTTAATGAAACAAGACAAAACCTGAAGTAAATATAACTTTTTTAATATGTTAAAAAGACTGTATCTAATAAAAATGATTTTTATATTTCTTAATGAAAAAGTCTAAATCGGTACAAAATGAAACTTCTTATATTTCTTAACGAAAATACTAAATCTGTTCAAAATGTAACTTTTTTGATATTTCTTAATGAAAAAAGATTCAATCTGTAAAACCAGTAGTAAATATAACATTTTTATATTTCTTAATAAAAATACTTTATCTGATGAAAATCTATCTGCTTCTATTGTTTCTTACTGAAAAAATACCAAATCTGAACAAAATATAACTTTTTATATTTATGAATGAAAAGACATAACTTTTTTTATACTTCTTAATGAATAAGATTAAATCTGTACAAACTGTACTATTTCGACATTTCTTAATGAAAAAAGATTAAACCTTAAAAATTTTTTTTTTTGATATTTCTAAATGAAAATGACTAAATCTGATGAAAATCTAACTTATTTTTATATTTCTGGATGAAACATAAATCTGTACCAAATATAACATTTATTATATTTTTTAAACAAAAAAGACTAAAGATGAAGTAAATGTAATTGTTTATATTTCTTAATGAAAGAATCAGATGAAAATGTAACTGTTTTTTATTTCTTAATGGAAAATATTAAATCTGAAGAAATATAACATTTTTGATATTTTTAATCAAAAAGTCTATATCTGTATAAAAATGTAAACTTTTAATACTTTATAATCACTAAACTATACTTTATAACCACTAAATTTGTACAAAATGAAACTATTTAAAATTACTTCATGAAAAAAGATTAAACCTGAAAATATAACTTTTGTTGATATTTCCTAATGAAAAAGGCTAAATCTGAAGAAAATGTAACTTTCATATTTCTGAATGAAACAGACGAAATCTGTAACAATTTTACATAATTCTCAATGAAAAAGATTAAATCAGTACAGAATGTAACATTTACTATTTTTTCTTCATGAAAAAAGATAAACCAGAAGTAAATCTATATTTTTTCTCTTAATGAAAAGAATTCTATCTGATGAAAATGTAACTGGTTTTTCAATTTCTTAATTGAAATTACGTAATCTGAACAAATATATCATTTTTGATATTTCTTAATGAAAAAACGAAATGTACCAGAAAAAAATATAATTTTTCTTGATATTTTTAATGAAAAAGACTAAATATAACTTTGTGAAACTTGACAAAATCAATATTTTTCGATCGATACCACAACGATTTTCAATAATTTTATTGGTTTTCTAATGATTTCAAATAGCAAGTAAAATTTTCAAACAGCCGTGTTTAACGTTCAAAAAGTAGCCAAAACAGCTTAATTTTACACGTAAATATCAATCTTTTCCAAAAGTGTGTAAAACCTAAAATTTGTAATATAACTTTGTGAAAACGGTTGAAACTTGTCAAAATCAATATTTTACGATCGATATCATATCGATTTTCAATAATTTTATTGGTTTTCTAATGATTTCAACGTATAAATTAAATTTTCAAACAACCGTGATTAACGTTGAGAATGTAGCCAAAACAGCTTGCTTTTACACGTAAATTTCAATATATTTCAAAAGTTTGTACAACCTAAAATTTGTAATATAACTTTGTGAAAATTGTTGAAACTTGTCAAAATCAATATTTCATATTTTTCAATAGAAAAGATAGAAAACACAGTGGATTTTGATATATTTTGGTATTTTTCAGTGGAACTTTTACAAACATTTTTCAGTGGAACTTTTGAAAACAAATTTTGTTATTTTTCAATAATAAAGTTAGAAAAGACATTGGTATCTTTCATATTTTGATATTTTTCAATAGAAAAGTTAGAAAACAAATTACAAGATTGTGTATTTTGCTACTTTTCAATTAAAAACATAGAAACAAATAGAAATATAACATATTTTGATATTTCTCAATGGAAAACATACAAATATAGAATATTTTGATAATTTTTTAAAAACAAATTTAGGAAACAAATTCAATAGAAAAGTTAAGAAACAAATACAAATATAGTATATTTTAATATTTTCCTTACAAAGGTTAGAAAACAAATTGAAATATTGAATATTTTGACAATTTTCAATCTAACACTTTACTCTCTGGGTTGAGTGAGGTGTCTACTCGGTGGTGGCGCTTCAACTGCGTACAACGTCGACAAAGTCAAAACAAGATCAACAATATTACTGGCAGATCTAAGTGCAATGAGCAAACAAAAGAAAACAAAAATGATTTACCTGATGTCCACCGCTTCGTGTTTTGTTGCTTTTTCCTCCTTCTTTTGCTTCCTTCTCTTTTCCTCCTGATGTCACTTTTAGACCAATATAGCCCGAAGACTAGAGTCATTTCTGGTCTTACTTGGTCCCGACTGGACAACACAAATGCAACCTTATGTCCTCTTTCAGACGGCCGTGGTAATTCCCACGGGTTTATCCTGATCACGGCCACCAGTCTAACACTCTCGCCCCAGCCCCTCAACCTCCAAAAATATATATATATCTGTAGAAAGCGAGACAAACAACTATTCAATGGTTTTATATAGCAGGAAAGAATAGTATAGAAAAGAAACAGGGTACAGAAAAGAACATAATTGACGTGAAAACACATACACTGGATTCTAGACACAGAGAGAGAGAGAGAGAGAGAGAGAGAGAGAGTGGGTTGTGATTAGCTTGTTGTTAAATCGTCTCAGAAAGATATACGATTCCTGCGATGGAGAGATAAAGATTTCTGTGTGCGGCTTAAAGTTTATCATCAGCGGTAGTAACAGTAGTAGTAATCTTCGTGGTAGCAGAAGAATCGGTACTTATATTTACATTACATGTTAGTGGGGGGGGGGGTTGTTCCAATCACTGACGTCACATCCAGTCTCCGATATCTCTCCACCCAGTACGACTGCACTCGACGACAGACGAGCCCAAAAACAACCTTTTGCTTGTTCGACGTTTCCGTTTCCAGTGGTAGTAATAATATTAGCAGTCTTAGATTGTTGGAGGAGTAATTTGCTTCTTCGTACTTATATCAACAAAATATTTTAGCGGGCGTTTGTTTCCAATCCCTGACGTCGCATTCAATCTCCGACTTCTCTCTACCCAGCTCGACTGCACTCGACGGCAGACGAGCCAACCACTCTCTCAACAGATTCTGTGCGCGTTTATATAAATAAACCTGGCTGATCATAAATCCTTGGCCCGCATACGATTATCACGAGTGCTACCTTCAACCCAAAATCATGTGAATTTCAAAGTTCCTCATAGCCTTAGTAACCTCTATTTCAAATTTTAACCCATAAAAATTATCTCGATCATCTTTCATTGTCTTCCTAATGACCCAATTCCAAATGGGTTAGATCAGATTCCCATCAGTAAACGAAATTTTACGGATCTAATTTTGCTGTTCAAATCTACTCCAATTTCAATAAAAAAAAGAATGTGTGTTTGTGCGTGGTTCCCAAAATCTCTGTTACATTTCCTCCCCTACTTATCTGTAATTTACTAGTAAATGACACACGAGCTTTCCTATCAACATAATATGAGAAAACCCAGTACAACATGCTTCTGACTAGGGTCTACTTAAACATACGTCTCTTCCAGTATGCAACGGTAGAGTCCTCAGTTCTTAGGGGTCATTATGTCCACTTACATTTTCATTGTCCTTACGATACATATGTACATGCAACTTCCGGTTAAAGTTCACTGTTGTGGTGATCTCGTGCAGTAGAACCTTTTCACATAGTTCATTAGTTCGAGTGTTATTTCCTTTTTTTATTGGAGTTCGCAACACTCCTTACCAATTATTTCAGTCTCATTACAAAAAAAAAAAATTCGATTTATTTCGTATATCTGTCCCTCCGATTTTGTCTCGCCTTCACAACAGGCTTTGTCGAATCTTTTGTCGGATCAGGTCCTTCCACGACAATCGTGGACACTCCTTCAATATCAGTTAGGGGTCCAAATGCACTCGGGTCGGACCTACCTTGGTAATGTGCACTAACTGGAATCCCTCCTTCACTCATGCACTCCCGTGTCAGTTTATTCTGCCCGATCGACAACACCGCACGCCTCTTCAACCAACACTAAACTAGCAATGTCACGACTATCATTAGTATATTTCCCACAACGGTCGGCCAGGTTATTATAGCAACCTAATTCTCTTTCCAGCCCGAATTCGGTGTACTTATCTCATCTAACTCCGACTTCAACCGTTCAAGATCAATCTTATGGATTGGCTTTAACAATGCCGGCATCTTTTCGAGCGACATTTTAGGAATCTCTCTTACAATGGGTTCCCACAATCCCGTCCATCCACTGGCATTCGTTCCGGAGATATTATTCTCGGAGACAGGTGTCCCAGCGATTTGTCGCTCCACAAAAGACACTGTCATTAAAGCCTTGACATCTCTGGGCATCATAGCTCAGCGAGCCGTTAAAGGGAAAGGCTTCTTCGTGTGTGACGTACTGCCCACGCCTGCCGACTGTGAAGCTGCATCAACTCGTGATCTCATCACAAAAGACCTTATATTACGGACCGAGTACGAAGGCAGGCGGAGGATCAACGTTTCAGTATTCGAGGTTCCTCCTCAGATTGTCGAGAAGCATTTAGCTGCTTATCTGTGCCAGTTTGGACAGATACTCAGTGCTTCTTCAGACGATCTGACCGGGGGATGGAGCTTCGAGTTAATGATCGATCAAAATTCCTTCCGTTCCATCCCCAACTGTCTGGATGTAGAGGGCCGGAAGTTGCCGATAATTGTCACCGGGCGTAAACCGGTATGCTGGAAGTGTGTACAGACTGGTCACCTCTCCTCTTCCTGAGCAGAGAAGGCCTATGATGATATGGCCCCAGCCCAACCAAATTCCCTTTTGGTCGAGTCTGTTCAATCCGTCTCGCCTGAAGTGGGCATGCCTGCGACCAGGACCGGTGTGGAAAATCCCCCGGTTGGATCTAAATCTCAGCCTCCATTCCCCGAAAAGCCTTTGCCTATCGCTAGTGCGGTTAGGGAGAAGGGAGAAGGGGAATGGCAGGTCGTGGGTAAGGCGAAAGGGAAGACCGAGGCAGCGGGACCTCGTTCCACACCAAAAACAGGCAAAGGCACAAACAGCCCCATTCCCTCAACCAGTGCTAAGGGCGACTCTCCGACAAGCTACTCTGATAAGCTTAGACAAAAAATAATCAAGTATGAAACATCTTTTGAGAAGAAGGAAACAATCCAACAACTTAAGGAGTCCCTAAAATAAAATAAAAAACAGTTTCGGAGAGGAAATCTGTCTTATCCTTTTCGGCACCGTCTTCCCCTGTCACTAAACATTATCCAATGGTCCCTCTTCCAATTGTCAAATCACCAAGTCAGGTATCATCCAAAATGACCACACTCAAGAAGGGTACTGTGACTTCATCAAAAAAATCACCTCACTCTCCATCACCCAATTCTTCCCCAATGCAAACTCCCATTCACTCACCTAAAAACAAGACCAACATAAAAGACAAAGGAGCCCTTCTTCCGATTCACCTGAGCCCACGATAGATAAAAAGATTAAGTCCAAACCTATATACAACACAGGGTAAGACGTGTGCCGCGTCTCCAAAGAACAGGAGGAAAATGCACTTATGACAGCTAAAAAGGTGAAAAATCTAAAAACTCTTTTAAATTTTAGGAAAATCAAAGATCTGGGCGTGGAAAACCCACGAAATTTCACTAAAGCCAAAAGGGTCCTCACCGTTGTTCGGTCGGGTGTAGCTGGAAAGCAGATATGGGCTATGATGGCTGAATCCAACGAAACATTTGGAACGCCCATGGCCTGTTTTGATGACGACGTCGTTAAAAAATTGAAAAAATATTGTTCAGGGAGGTTCCCAGTTTTTGTTAACCCCTCCCTTTATAGGGCCTTAAAATTAACCTTCCCCCTGGACGTTGGCGCCCTGTCTCCTGATGGCACCATCAAGAGTGAGATGGGTACTGGATGAATGGGAGAGGACGTCGGTGTCCTGACCCCGGCCATGTTCAATGCAGGAGAGCAACCCTAATCTGTTTTCATCATGGTTCTCTGGTTATCAAGTGTGAATGCCCGAGGCCTGAGGTCGGTGTCTCGCAGGGCGAGGCTCTCTCGTGACCTTCAGCGTCTCGGGGTGAATATATGTTGTGTTCAAGAGACCCGGTTTTCTACTCATGACTATGAGAACATACTGTCTAGGGGGTTCTGCCTCTATTCAGCCTGTTTTGATTGTCGTTCGAGAGGTGTCTCTTGGCTGGTAAGCAAGTCTTTGAAGGCTGCGTGTGTTCTTGTCTTCGCGGATCCGGTGGGCAGACTTTGCGTGCTGGATGTTACCATAAAGGATAAGGCTCTTCGTCTCTTTGGGGTTTATGCGCCCAATGCCCATTCTGAACGGCCTGCTTTGTTTCGGCAGATCGAGACGATTTTGACATCACGTCGGGTAGTTTTACTGGGTGATTGGAATGCCGTCCTTGATTCCAAATTCGGGTACTAACAACCGGGACGTTAAACATTTTCGAGACTTTATCGATGGGTTTGATTTTGTCGATAAGTTCCTGAATGAACACCCTCGGGAGGTAGTGTGGACTTGGACAAATAGTGGCGGCTCGGCTAGTTATCTAGACCGAGTCTTAGTTAAGAGAGTCGATGTAGTGCTCTTAGGGTGTCCAAGTTTCCATGAGATAATTTATACAGATCATAGGCTTGTCCGGGTCCGTGTAAACTTAGATAAGCCTAAGGTTAGGATGACTGGCTACTGGAAATCATTATTTGGTGAGCAAGAATTCCGGGACCAGCTGCTACTAATGATACAGACAGAACTGACGGGAGCGGCTGTGGGAAATGCTTGGTTGGATAATTTAAAATCCAAAATTAGAACGTTTGCTGCTGATTAGAGTCGTCGGCTCAATCTAGATAGATTAGGCGGCGCAAAGGGCTTTAGAGCAAAAGGTTGATCGGGCGGTCAAATCCCGTGTTAGTGGGGACATAGCTTTAGCTAAGGCAGAGTTGGCCTCCTTGCTTATTAAGAAGGATCAAGCACAGGTAGTTAGGGCTAGGTTAAAAAGAATGTCCTCTGATGCAACGAATATGGCAGGTGAATTGCGCGCAGAGGAAGCTCGGAATGCATCTAGGCGCCATATCGCATGCGTCACATTGCCGGATAATCGTACCGTGACTACAAGCGGGGGTATATGTGAGGCTTTTCGTGACTACTTTCAGGAGCTTTTCACCAGGGAGCCCGGTCTGAGCCCTGCTCTGTTCGCGCCTATTTAGCTGACTTTCCCTGCCTTGAGGCAGCTGAAGCGGCTAGGTGCGAGAGTCCCATTACAGAGTCGGAAATCTGGGAAGCGTTGAAACAGGTTGGCCTAGACAAATCTCCGGGACTAGATGGTCTTCTGTACGAAGTGTACCTGAGGCAGTCGCCCGTTTTTGTTCCGCTGCTTGCACTGACTTTCGGCAACTGGATGAAGCAGGGGTCTATACCCCAACTCTTCACCAGGAGCGTGATCAAGTTGTTACGCAAGAACAAAAACGGTGGGGATGAGTTAGGTACCTTTAGCCCTTTAACTATGAGAGTTAAAGATCTTGGCCAACCGTTTGCAGGTTGTCCTATCTAGTCTGATTGGCTCGGAACAGACTTGTGATGTGAAGGGTAGGACTATTCAGGACAATCTTCATATGGTACGCCTGATCATTGAGCAAGTCGACAGTGAAGCCACGCTGATCAATTTAGATCAGTCCAAGGCCTTAGATAGGGTTGACCATCGGTTTCTGGAGGCTGTTCTTTCGCCGGCCGGTTTCGGGCCGTACTTTCGCACCTGGATCCGACTTCTGTATGCGACTCCCGGTGCGCTGGTGGAGGTGAATAGGGTACGATCGGAGCCTTTCGTATTGTCTCGCTCCATTCGTCAAGGTTGTCCGCTTTCGCCGTTGATTTACGTTCTTGCGTTGGAACCTTTCCTTCGCAGGTTAAGGGCGAATCCGGTCCTACGCAGAATTGCCCTGCCCGGTGCTACCACATCGGCCAGGTATTCTCCCTATGCTGACGACGTTTCGACTCTTGTGTCGAGCAGAGCCGAGATTGACGAAGTCAGCAATGAAATCAGTTGTTATGAGATGGTGACAGGGGCCAATATCAACCGCGATATGTCTGTCGGCTTGCGGTTGGGTGCGTGGAAGGGAGTTTCTCTTCCCAGACCTTTCCACTGGACGGATGGGCCGGTCAAGATTCTCGGCGTCTGGTTCGATCCTGATCTCCGGTTGGAAATGAATTGGTCGGAGGTGCGAGGGAAGGCCGAGATCGCAATTAATTTGTGGTCTCGGAGGAATCTTTCCTTAAAGGGGAGGGTGGAAGTATGTGTTTCACACATCTACCCGATTCTCCTTTACCGACTCTCGGTGCTTCCACTTCCGTTTGGCACTTTTCTGGCGTTCGTGAGGCTCTTGTTCTCCTTCTTGTAGGGAGGCAAGGCCCCCAGAGTCACTCAGGAGATCGGTTGCCTTCATCGTTCTGAAGGCGGTCTGGGCATGCCAAGCATTGAGATTCGTCAGCATATGCTTCGCATTGGCTTTCTAGATCGAATGTGTCGTGAACCGGATGAGGAGGGCGCCTTCTGGAAGGAAGACGCCCGTAAGAATTTCCTATCCCTGAGAAGTGTGCACTTGTGCGAGGAGGAGGCCCACCGTTTATCCCAAGCGGAATGCTCCTTCTATCGTGAATGTATTGCTCTGAAGCGCTTCTTAAGGGCGTCGGATAGCCTCCCCAACGTCCAGGTGTTGTCTCGTAGGGCATTATATCAAGTGTTAGTCAGGGGGTCCGTTCATGATGATTTGATTGACGATCTCGGACTTACGAAGCAGGAGGCTCGCTCAATATGGCATAACGATGAGGCATCACTCACCTGGCTGGTGGGGCCTTCTGGGTCGCCAAAAGAATTTGTTCAGCTGGCTTGGAGAAATCTCCAAACTGCCGTCGCTGTGTTGGGGAGGTCGAGACCCTGGGTCACGCCTTCTTTCATTGCAGCCTGGTAGTGCCGTTGTGCAAGTTTGTTGAAGGCCTCATGGTCCGCATGCTACAGGGAAAGTTCTTTGTACTTGAAGCCTCTTCCGTTTGTAGCAATGTGGCACCGCCGATAACGAAGGCTGAACAATATGTGTTCCACTGCTTGCTAGGAGTTTGGACGACGCGTCAGAAGGGATTCTATGGAGGCGAGAAGTTCACCTCTTCCCAATTGATCTTGTACTTTAAGCATCAGCTTAAAATCAAGATTTGGACGGAAAGGCAGCGGCTCTCTTCATCAGAATTCAGCAAAAGATGGGTGCGTCTTGCGCGCTTGTGTCGTGTGAAAGGGGTTGACCTTGAGTGGCACTTTGATGCCGGTTAGACATCAGGATATTGCTCTTCTCTTTAAGTTTAATTCCCCATCCCCTCCGTCGTTAGGTGGTTAGTGATGTCAGTTCGCAGGTGGATGCGGGGCGCCTTTCGTTTCGCGTGTGTGTTTTCGTATTTGTTGTTGTGTTCGAATAAGTGCGTGTCAGTGTGCTTGGGATGAATGAATGTTTTATACTATTAAATTCCCGCATTGATTTCGGCCAGTGAACTGGAATTTCTGCCTCATTTAGAGAATGTGGGGAGGGGGGTTATTACTAATATTATTTTATTAATTTCTTGTAAATAGAGTTATATGCATATTGTAAATACTTATTGGGGCTAGATTTTAGAATTGTTATTTTATTCCCCTCCCACCACAGACAACGAATTGTAAATATGGGGACTAATTAGTAGTTTCATAGAGACGATGAGGTATTATGGTGGTTGTAGTAAGAAAGGTATGTTTGAATGTGTGGTTTGGGTGAAAGGAATATTGTTCGTACGATTGGGTCAGTGTTTGCGGCTAGCTAAGTTAGAGTTAAGACAGAAGAAGACCGTCCTTTCCCCAATGCCCCCATAGGCCTTGTGCCACATTTCTGTATTAAACAGAATAAATATCGCAAATTTATCAACGTTAAACACGGTTGTTTGAAAATTTAATTTGCTATTTGAAATCATTATAAGACCAATAAAATTATAGAAAATCGATAAGGTATCGATCAAAAAATATTCATTTTGACAAGTTTCAACAGTTTTCATAAACTTATATTGCAAAGTTTAGGTTTTACAAACTTTTGAAAAATATTGAAATTTACGTGCAAAAGCAAGCTGTTTTGGCTAATTTTTCAACATTAAACACGGTTGTTTGAAAATTTAATTTGCTCTTTGAAATTGTTATGGGAACTTACCCATAATATTAATAGACTATTCTGTACCTCATAAATACTGCGCCTCAAGAGGGAGCAGCAGACACTGAGTCAGGCAGTGTGTCACTCAGTCAGAGACAGAGTCGCGTCAGACAATTACTGTAAGACATTGGAATAGTGATACTTGTCGAGACAACATAGTTCTCTATAATATAACCTGATTGTTATTACTAACACTTCTATTTCTTTTGTACATTTTCATATTTCTCAATAGAAAAGTTTGAAAAATTGAAGTTTTGCATATTTTGATATTTTGCAATAGCAAAGGAAGAAAAGACAGAAATAATGCTTATTTTGATGTTTTTCATTAGAAAGGTTTGAAAATAAGTAGATATATTGCATGTTTTAATATTTTTAAATAGAAAGTTAGAAAACAAATTGAAATGTTGCATATTTTGATATTTTTCAATAGAAAAGTTAGAAAACAAAGAGACATATTGTAGATTCAATAGAAAAGTTTTAAAAATATTGAAATTTTGCATATTTTAATATTTTTCAATGCAAATTGCCCGGATATACTGGCCCTGTGTGAGACCAATCTTGACTCCGCTATCCCTTCCTCTGATCTCTCGATCCCTGGATACATTCCTCTCCTCAGAATAGACTCTCTAACCCACATGCATGGCCTGGGGGTCTACGTCAAGGACCATCTCCCTCTGGCTAGAGAGTCCTCTCTCGAATCGCCGGATCATCTCCGGCTATCTCTTCTCAATGCCGTTAGCTATCTTTTCTTCCTCTACCGCTCTCCATCCTCTCAGGACTATCGGATACTTGATGTAATTTCTGACAGCATAGATAGGGCCCTCTCTGCCCATCCGTACGCTCACATATTTGTATTTGGCGATTTTAACGCCCATCACAATCAGTGGCTTAAGAACGCTACTACCGACCTCGCAGGCATTCATACTCTCAACTTTTCAGTCTCTCAATCCCTCACTCAGATAATCGATTTCCCCACGCGTTTTGCCTACAACCGTGACGGTAAGGCCTCACTCCTCGACCTGTGTTTTACCTCCATCCCTGAGTCTTGTAGTGCCACGCAGCTCTGTCCTATCGGTAACTCCGATCATGCTGTAGTGTCCGTTAGCATCTCCTTCAGCCCCACCCCCTGCAAAGAGCCTCCTACCACCAGAACCACATTCTACTACCAACGGGCGGACTGGGACGCGTTTCGTGACTTCCTCCGCGATGTCCCCTGGGATGCTGTATTTAAGCTCCCCACTCATGATTGTGCTTCTGAGTTCTCTTCCTGGATTAAAGCCGGTATCGAAGCTTTCATCCCCTTCAGGAAATTCAAGGTCAAACCTCACTCCCCCCCCCTGGTTCACAGCTGCTTGCTCAGCCGCCATTGCCCATAGGAACCACTTCTTCCACCGGTTTCGAAGTGATATGTCCGACTCCAATAGACGTCTATTTACCTCTGCACGCAACGAGTGTAAGCGTATCCTCGACGATGCCAAGTCACTATTTGCTGCTCGGATGAAGGAACGTATTGCATCCCGCAAATTTGGCCCCAGAGATTATTGGCGCCTCTGCAAGAGCGTCCTGAACAATAACAAACCCTCCATTCCTCCCCTGTTCAATCAGTCTGAGGTCCTGACCACCTTTGCTGACAAGGCCGAGTGCTTCGCTCGAAAGTTTTCTTCCAATTCTACGCTAGATTCTTCCGGGGTGCCCGATTTCCCTCCCAGAACTGAGGCCCTCCTGGACGGGTTGCACATAACCCCGTCGTCGGTATTGGGCATTATTTCTAACCTAGATCACCACAAGGCTACTGGTGGTGACGGAATACCAACCATTGTCCTAAAGAAATGCGCACCTGAACTGGCGCCTGCCCTCTTTAAATTGTACAACCGCTGCCTCAAGGAGTCCTGTTTTCCTGACTGCTGGAAGTCCTCAACCATTGTCCCTGTCTTTAAGAATCTGGTGACCCCTCCGACCCTTCCAATTACCGTCCTATCAGTCTCCTACCCCTCTTCGGCAAAGTCTTCGGGGCCATTATCAACGCCGAAGTGATTAATCACCTGATATCCCACGATCTGCTCTCAGACAAGCAGTATGGTTTCCGCTTTGCCCGATCTACTGCCGATGTGCTTACGGCCATCACTGAATTTGTCTACCAAGCTATCCATAACAACGGTGAAGCTCGTGCCGTGGCCCTTGACATCTCCAAAGCATTCGATAGAGTCTGGCATGCCGGCCTTCTCCGCAAGCTCCAGGGTTATGGTATCACAGGTCGATTGTTTGACCTAATACAGTCATTCCTGTCAAACCGGGATTTGAAGGTTGTTCTTAGTGGATCCATCTCCAGATCCTATCCCGCTAACGCAGGTGTTCCTCAAGGCTCCATCCTAGGCCCTACTCTGTTCCTCATATTTATAAACGACCTTCCTGACGCCATAGACTCCCAAGTCGGCATCTACGCTGACGACACCACTATTTACTCCTGCCTCAAACACAAATCTAGTGAGGCGGACAAAGCTAACCTGGCAGCTCAAATTGAAAAGGACCTCCAATCGGTTGTGATCTTGGGTGAGAAATGGATGGTTAACTTTAACGCATCTAAAACAAAACTGCTCTCTATCAACCACCATAAGGATCCATCCCTGCATCCCATTAGAATGTCAACTTCTCGAGAGCTCCTCCCTGCGCCTGCTCGGTCTCACGCTGTCTGCTGATCTGAGATGGAACAAATACATCGAGTCAGTTGCATCAGCCACCGCAAAGAAAGTTGGTTCTCTGTGCCGAGCCAGGAAATTTTTCTCCCCGGAATCGATCCTTCAAGTCTATTAATCGACCATTCGCCCTTGCATGGAGTATTGCTGCCATATATGGTCTGGGGCCCCTGCTGTTTGCCTCGGGGTTCTTGATAAGATCCAGAGGCGGATAGGCAACGTGATTGGCCCTGATCTGTCATCTCGTCAGCAGTCGCTCTCTCACAGACGCGATGTTGCCTCGCTCTGCCTTTTTTACAAGTACGTCCACGGTAATTGCTCTGAGGAGCTGCTTTCGCTTTGTCCCTAGGCCTCGTGAATTTAAACGCCCCACCAGGCTGGCATCCCGCTCCCACCCCTACACCTTGGAAACTGTTAGATGTAGACGTCTTTTCTACTCCAATAGCTTCATGTCTCGCATATCTCGCCTATGGAACTCCCTTCCCTATTACTGTTTCCCTAACAAATACAATCTCCAACGGTTTAAGTGTAGCGTCAATCGACATCTCCAGTTGCCTTGATCTATCCACTTCCCTTCTCCACATCCTTTCATTTTTCATTCCTATCTGCTCTCGCTCCGGATCTTTTGTGGCCCCCTTGCCTTGATAGGCCCACTGTCTTTCTCTTTCTCCACATCCCCTCACTTGCCACTCCTATCTGCTCTTCCTCCAACCCTTCTTTAACCCCTTGTGTGATAGTGGCCTCCGGCTTTGCTTGGGGTGATATGATTAAAAAAAAAAAATACATACAGAAATTTTGCATATTTTGAAATCTTTGAGACGAAAAGTTAGAAAACAATTTGAAATATTCATATTTTGTTATTTTACAGTAGAATGGTTAGAAAACAAACAGAAATATTGCATATTTTGATATTTTTCAACAGAAATGTTAGAGAACAAATTGAAATATTGCATATTTTGATATTTTGCAAAAACAGAATACAAATTGTAATATGCATACTGTATTATTTTGCAATAGAAACATTACAAACAATGTAGAAATATGGAATATTTTGATATTTTGAATAAACTCATAGTAAACAAATAAAAATCTTCCATATATTGATATTTTTAATGGGAAAGTTAGAAAACAATATGACATATTTCATATTTTTTTATGTATTTCAAAAGAAAAGGTAGAAAAGAAATTGAAATGTTGCATATTTTGATATTTTTCAATAGAAAGTTAAAAAACAAACTGAAATATTCCATATTTTGTCGTTTTGCAATTGGAAAGTTACAAAACAAATTGAAAAATGAATATTTTGATATTTTTAAATAGAAAAGTAAGAAAAAAATAGAAATATTACATATTTTGATATTTTTCAATAGAAAAGTTAACAAGGACAGTGGAATGTAGTATACTTTGAAGTTTTTCAATAGAAAAGTTAGAAAACAAATGGAAATATTGCATATTTTGATATTTTTCAAAAGAAAAGATAGACAACAAATTGAAATATTGCATATTTTGATAATTTTCAGCAGAAAAATTAAAGGACAATTTAAAATATTACATACTTTGAGTTTTTCAATAGAAAAGTTATAAAACAAAATTGAAATATAGCATATTTTGTTATTTTTTAATAGAAATGATAGGAAACAAATAAAAATATTGTATATTTTGGTATTTTTCAGTTGACTAGGAAGAAAACATATTGAAATATTTCATATTTTCATATTTTTCAATAGAAAAGTGAGAAAAGAAATTGAAAAATTGCAGATTTTGATATTTTGCAATACAAAAGATTGAAAACACTTTGAAATATGCATATTTTACTATTTTGCAGTAGAAAAATTAGGATCACATTGTAATATGTATATTTTGTTACTTTGCTATCGAATATTTAGAAAACAAATAGTAATATTGCATATTTGACATTTATTGATATTTTGGATTAGAAAACTTATAAAACAAATTGATACATTGCATATTTTGATATTTTTCAATAGAAAAGTATGTAACAGTAATTGAAATGTGTCATATTTTGTTACTTTTCAATAGAAAATTTTGAAAACAATTTGACATATTGCATATTGTGTGAGAAAACCCACAGGAATGTAGCAACATTTTGATATTTTTCAATATAAATGTTATAATACAAAATGAAATATTGCATATTTTAATATTTTTCAATAGAAAAGTTAGAAAACTATCGTGACCAAGTAATGGCTTAGAAATAACAAAAAGCGATGTTGCAGATATAATGGACAGTAAATTCAGCAGAAGTGTGTTACATATCTTCGGAGTGTGTGTCGGTTGACCAGTGTTAGGTCTATATCACTGTTACTTTCCTACTACTTTATAGTAAGTGGAAGATACCACAATAGACTCATTAACAGGAAAACACTACAACACCCCACTTTTCACATGGAGTCTCTTTTTTTTTCATTACTACAAAATAGTTTATTTAACCAATACAAAATAAAAAACAAAATTCAGCAACATCCACTTTTCTTTTAGATTACAACACACCTTCCATGTGTCTGTATTCATTATACCAAAATAATGAACAAAAATTGGAAGGTAAATCCAATGAGTATTGTGCATCTGCAAACAGACTCAGTAGATCAATTTATATCACATTTCCCCACAACACTTAATTTCCTACAACTTTATAGTAAGTGGAAGAGTTCACAATAGACTAATTAGAGGGAAGACACTACAACAAAAACAAATTGAAATATTGCATATTTTGATATTTTACGAGAGAAAAGTTAGGAAACTAATTGAAATATGGCATATTTTGATATTTTTTAAAAGAAAAGTTCAAAAACAAATTGAAATATGGCATATTTTGAATTTTTCAATATTCAAGCTGGAAAGCAAATTGAAATATTGCATATTTAGATATTTTTCAATACAAAAATTAGAAAACAAATTGAAATATTGGACATTTTGATATTATTCAAGAGAAAAGTTAGAAAACAAATTCAATATAATGTATTTTAATATTTTCCAATACAAAAGTTAGGAAACTAATTGAAATATGGAGCATGATTTGATATTTTTCAATAGAAAACAAAGAAAACAAATTGATATATAGCCTATTTGTATATTTTTCAAAAGAAAAGTTATAAAAAAAATTAGAAATATTTAAGTTACAAAACAAATTGAAACATTGCATATTTTGAATTTTTCAATATTGAAGCTGGAAAGCAAATTGTAATATTGCATATTTAGATATTTTTCAATACAAGAATTAGAAAACAAATTGAAATATTGGACATTTTGATATTATTCAAGAGAAAATTTAAAAACCATTGAAATATTACATATTTTGAAATTTTTCAGTAGAAAAGTTAGAAAAGAATGTGATATATTGCATATTTTAAATTTTTCAATAGAAAAGTTTGAAAACAAATTGAAATATAGCATATTTCAATATTTTTCTATACAAAAATTAGAAAGTAAATTAAATATTGTACATTTTGATATTTTTCAATACAAATAATAGAAAATAAATTGAAATATTGCATATTTTCCTATTTTTCAATAGAATAGTTAGAAAAAATAATAAAATATTGAATGTTTTGATATTTTGCCAGAAGAAAGTTTGAAAAAATTCAATATTGTATATTTTGATATTTTTCTATAAAAAAAGTTAGAAAACAAGATGAAATATTGCATATATTTAAATTTTTCAATACACAAATTAGAAAGTGAATCGGAATATTCTATATTTTTTTATTTTTCAATACAAAAATAAGAAAACAAATTATATATTGCATATACTGATATTTTTTAAAAGAAATGTATAAAGGAAATTGAAATATTCCATATTCCAAAATTTTTAATAGAAATGTTAAAAAAATAATTGAAATATTGCATATTTTGAATTTTTCAATAGAAAAGTTAGAAAACAAATTGATATATTGCATATTATCTCTGTAGAAAAATTAGAAAACAAATTGAAATATTGCATATTTGGAAATTTTAAAATAGAAATGTTAGAAAAAATTGAAATATTTCATATTGTGATATTTTACAATAGAAAAATTAAAAATCAAATTAAAATATTGCATATTTTGATATTTTTCAAGAGAAAATTTAGGAAACAAATTGAAAAATTGCATATTGTATGTGTAATGTACCATATTTTGATATGTTTCAATAGAAAATTTAGTAAACAAATAAAAACATTGCATATTTTGATATTTTTCTATACAAATGTCAGAAACAAATTGAAATATTGCATATTTTGAAATTTTTGAATAGAATGGTTAGAAAAGAAATTGAGATATTGAATATTTTGCCTTTTTCAATGGACAATTTAGAAAAGTTAGAACACAAATGGAAAAAATTGTATATATTGAATTTTATATTACACAAGTTAGAAAGCAAATTGAAATAATATGTTTTGATATTTTTCAATACTAAAATTAGGAAACAAATTGAAATATTGCATATTTTGATAATATTCAACAGAAAATTTACAAACACATTGAGATATTTGATATATTGACATATATTGACATTCATTAGAAAAGTAAGGAAACAAATTGAAATATTGCATATTTTTATATTTTTCAATACAAAATTATGAAAGCACATTTAAATATTGCAATAGACCAGTTAGAAAACAAATTGAAACATTGTATACTTTGAATTTTTCCATACACAAGTTAAAAAGAACAATGAAATACTGTATATTTTATATTTTCAATAGAAAAATTAGAAAACAAAGGGAAATATAGCCTATTTTGAATATTTTTCTATAGAAAAGTTAGAAAACAAATTGGATGTTGTATATTTTGAAATTTCTAAATGCAAACAATAGGAAAAAGAAATTGAAATATTGTATAATTTGATATTTTTCAATAGAAAAGATTGAAAAATATAGTAATATTGCATATCTTGATATTTTTAAATACAAACATTAGACAACAAATTGAAATATTGCATATTTTCATATTTTTCAATAGAAATGTATAAAGCAAATTCAAATATTGCATATTTTATTTTTTAATAGAAAAGCTGGAAAGCAAATTGAAATATTGCATTATTTGATATTCTTCAATAGAACAGGTTGAAAACAAAATGAAGTATAGCATATTTTGATATATTTCAATAGGAAAGTTTGAAAACAAATTGAAATATAGCTTATTGTGTTACTGTGTAATAGAAAACATGAAATATTGCATATTTTGACATTTTTTGAAAACTTTTAGTAAAGAAATTGAAATATTGTATATTTTCAATTTGTCAATAAACATATTATTGTATATTTTGTAATTTTTCAGTAGAAAAGTTACAAAACAAATATGAATATTGCATATTTTGACATAATTCAATAGAAATGTTAGAAAACAAATACAAATATAGTTATTTGATATTTTTAAATAAAAAAGTTAGAAAACTAATGGAAATATTGCATATTGTGTTATTTTTCAATTCAAATGTCAAACAAATTGAAATATTGCATATTGTACTTTTCAAAAATAAATTTGAAAAAACCAATTGAAATATCGTATATTCACATTTTTCAATAGAAAATATAGACAAAAAATTGAAATATTGGATATTTTAATAGTTTTCAATACAAATGTATAAAGCAAATTGAAATATTGCAATTTTTGATATTTTTCAAAAGAAATGTTATAAAATAAATTGAAATATTGCATATATTCCCATTTTCAACAGAATAATAACAGTATAATAAGAAAAAAATTGGGCATTTTCATATATTTCCATAGAAAAGTTAGAAAACAAATTTGAATATTGCATATTTTGATATTTTTCAATAGAAATGTTACAAAATAATTGGAAATATATCATATTGTGTTAGATAATGTAGGAAACAATTTAAAATATAGCATATTTTGATATTTTTAACTGCAAATGTTAGAAACAAAAATGAAATATTGCATAATTTCTATTTTTCAATGCAAAAGTAGAAAGAATATTGACATATTCCATCTATGACATTTTCTATAGAGAACATAGAAAACAAATAAAAATATTGTATAGTTTGATATTTTTCAATAGAAAAGTTAGAAATCAAATTGAAATATTGCATATTGTATTCAAAAACAGTGATATTTAGGACAATTTAATGTTTCAATAGAAAAATTACAACACAAAAAGAAATACTGCATATTTTGACATTTATTTTCTAACTTTTCCATTGGAAATTATGAAAATATGCAATATTTTTATTTATTTTCTAACTTTTCCATTGAAAAATATCAAAATATGCAATATTTTTATATATCTTCTGACATTTCCATTGAACATCAAAATATGCAATATTTTTATATATTTTATAACTTTTCCATTGAAAAATATCAAAATATGCAATGTCTTTATTTATTTTCTAACTTTTGCATTGAAAAATATTAAAATATGCAATATTTTTATTTATTTTCTAAATTTTCCATTGAAAAACATCAAAATATGCAATATTTTTATTTATTTTCTAACTTTTCCATTTTAGAAATATTTTCTAACTTTTTCATTGAAAATTAGCAAAATATGCAATATCTTTATTTATTTTCTAACTTTTCCACTGAAAAATATCAAAATATGCAATATATTTATTTATTTTCTGACTTATATGTAATATTTTTCAATGTAAAAGCTAGAAAAGAAATTGAAATAAGCTTATTTTATTATTTAGCAGTAGAAAAAGTTAGAAAAGAAATAGAAATATTGCATATTTTGATCATTTTCAAATGACAATTTAGAAAAGAAATGGAAATAATGCATATTTTGCTATTTTTCAATAGAAAAGTTAGGAAGCAAATTGAAATACTGCATGGTTTAATATTTTTCAATAGAAAATTTAGAAAACAAATTGAAATACAGCATAATTTGATATTTTTCAATAGAAAACTTAGAAAAAAAATTCAAATATGCATATTTTGTCATTTTCCATTAGAAAAGTTAGAAAACAAATTGAAAAATGCATATGTTATTATTTTGAAATAGACACGTTAGAAAGTTAGAAAATAAATACAAATATTGTGTATTTTGTATTTTACAATACATTACTTACAAAAAAATGAAAATATTGCATTTTTTGATATTTTTGAATGGGAAAGTAGGAAAACAGTTTTGATATTATTCAATAGAAAGGTTGAAAACAAATTGATAAATGGCGTATTTTCATATTTTTCAACAGAAATGTTTTCAACAGAATACTTAGGAAAGACATTGAAATATTACATATTTTGAATTTTTTAAGTAGAAAAGATCAAAATATAATGAAATATTGCATATTTTGATATCTTTCAAAATATTGAGACAATAAGTTGAAATTTATAATATTTTGATATTTTTCAACAACAATCTATAAAGCAAATTGAAATATTGCATATATTCACATTTTTCAACAGAATAATAAGAAAACAAATTGGATATTTTCATATATTTCCATAGAAAAGTTTGAATATTGCATTTTTTGATATTTTTCAATAGAAATGTTAGAAAACAATTGGAAATATAGCATATTGTGTTAGATAATTTAGGAAACAATTTAAAATATTGTATATTTTGATATTTTTAACTGCAAATGTTAGAAACAAAAATGAAATATTGCATAATTTCTATTTTTCAATGCAAAAGTAGAAAGAATATTGACATATTCCATATATGGCATTTTCTATAGAGAAAGTAGAAAACCAATAATAATATTGCATAGTTTGATATTTTTCAATAGAAAAGTTAGAAATCAAATTGAAATATTGCATATTGTATTAGAAAACACAGTGATATTTAGGACAATTTAATATGTTTCAATAGAAAAATTACAACACAAAAAGAAATACTGCATATTTTGACATTTATTTTCTAACTTTTTCATTGAAAAATATGAAAATCTGCAATATTTTTATTTATTTTCTAAATTTCCATTGAAAAATATCAAAATATTCAATATTTATATTTATTTTCTAAATATCAATTGAAAAATATCAAAATATGCAATATTTTTATTTATTTTCTAACTTTTCCATTAAAAATATCAAAATAAGCAATATTTTTATTTACCTTCTGATATTTCTATTGAAAAACATAAAAATATGCAATATTTTTATTTATATTTAACATTTCCATTGAAAAATATCAAAATATGCAATGTCTTTATATATTTTCTAACTTTTGCATTGAAAAATATTAAAATATGCAATATTTTTATTTATTTTCTAAATTTTCCATTGAAAAACATCAAAATATGCAATATTTTTATTTATTTTCTAACTTTACCATTTTAGATATATTTTCTAACTTTTTCATTGAAAATTAGCAAAATATGCAATAATTTTATATATTTTTTAACTTTTGCTTTCAAAAATATTAAAATAAGCAATATTTTTATTTCTTTTCTAAATATTCCATTGAAAAACATCAAAATATGTAATATATTTATTTGTTTTCTGACTTCTCCATTGAAAAATATCAAAATATGCAATATTTTTATTTATCTTCTGACTTTTCCATTGAAAAATATCAAAATATACAACATTTTTATTTATTTTTTAACTTTTCCATTGAAAAATATCAAAATAGGCAATATTTTTATTCATTTTCTATCTTTTCTAATGAAAAATATCAAAATATGCAATATTTTTATTTATTTTCTAATTTTCCATTGAAAAATACGAAAAATATGCAAAACTTTTATTTATTTTCTAACTTTTTCATTGAAAAAAATCAAAATATGCAATATTTTAATTAATTTCTAACTTTTCCATTTTCGATATATTTTCTAACTTTTCCATAGAAAAATGTAATAATATGCAATATTTTTGTTTATTTTCTAACATTTCTATTGAAAAATATCAAATTATGCAATATTTTTATTGATTTTCTAACTTTTCCTTTTAAAAATATAAAAATATGCAATATTTTGATATATTTTCAAACTGTTCAATTGAAATATATCAAAATATCCAATATTTTTATTTATTTTTTAACTTTCCCATTGAAAAATATCAAAATATTCAATATTTATATTTATTATCTAAATATCAATTGAAAAATATCAAAATATGCAATATTTTTATTATTCTATCTAACTTATCCATTGAAAAGTATCAAATTATGGAATATTTTTATTTATTTTCTAACTTTTCTATTGAAAAAATAAAAATATGCAATATTTTTATTTATTTTCTAACTTTTCCATTGGAAAATATCAGAATATGCAATATTTTTATTTATTTTCTAACATTTCCATTGAAATATATCAACATATGCAATATTTTCATTTATTTTCTATATTTTCTATAGAAAAATGTCAAATATGCAATATTCTTATATATTTTCCATTGAAAAATATCAAAATATGCAATTTTAAAGATTTCCATTGAAAAATATGAAAATATGCAATGTTTTTATTTATTTTCTAAATTTAACCCTGAAAAAATTCTAAATATGCAATATTTCTATTTATTTTCTAAATTTTCCATGGAAAAATATCAAAATATGAAATATTTGTATTTATTTTATAAAATTTCTATTGAAAAATATGGAAAATATGCAACATTTTTATATATTTTATAACTTTTGCATTGAAAAATATGCAATATTTTTTATTTATTTTCTACCTTTTACATTGAAAAATAACAAAATATGCAATATTTTTATTTATTTTAAAACTTTCCCATAGAAAAATGTCAAAATATGCAATATTTTTATTGATTTTCAAACTTTTCCATTAACAAATATCAAAATATGCAATATTTTTATATATTTTCAAACTTTTCCATAGAAAAATATCAAAATATGCAATATTTTTATTTATTTTCTAAATTTACTATTGAAAAATATCAAAATATGCAATATTTTTATTTATTTTCTAATTTCCTATTGAAAATATCAAAATATGCAATATTTTCATATATTTTCTTACTTCTCCATTGAAAAATATCAAAATATGCAATATTTTAATTTATTTTCAAACCTTTCCATTGAAAAATATCAAAATATACAATATTTTTATATATTTTCTAAATTTTTCTATTGAAAAATATCAAAATATACAATATTTTTGTTTATTTTCTAATTTTTCCAGTGTAAAATATCAAAATATGCCCTTATTTTTATTTATTTTCTAACATTTGCATCGAATATTAAAAAATAATTTTCCATTTAAAAATATCAAAATATGCTATATTTTGTTTTATTTTCTGACTTTTCTATTAAAAAATATCAAAATATGCAATATTTTCACTTATTTTCTAACTTTTCCATTGAAAAATACGCAATATTTTTATTTATTTTCAAACTTTCACATAGAAAAATGTCAAAATATGCAATATTTTTTATTTATTTTCTAAATTTCCTATTGAAATATATCAAAATATTCAATATTTTTATATATTTTCTAACTTTTCCATTGAAAAATATCAAAATATGCAATATTTTTTTTTATTTTCTGACTTTTCAGAAAATATCAAAATATGCAATGTCTTTATATATTTTCTAACTTTTGCATTGAAAAATATTAAAATATGCAATATTTTTATTTATTTTCTAAATTTTCAATTGAAAAACATCACAATATGCAATATTTTTATTTATTTTCTAACTTTTCCATTTTCGATATATTTTCTAACATTTTCTTTGAAAATTAGCAAAATACGCAATATTTTCATTTATTTCTAACTTTTCCATTGTAAAATATCAAAACACGCAAATTTTTATTTATTTTCTAACTTTCCCATAAAAACAATGTCAAAATATGCAATATTTCTATTTATTTTCTAACTTTCCAATTTAATAATAAATAAATATTGAATATTTTTATATATTTTCTAAATTTTCCATTCAAAAATATTTTTATATATCTTCTGACATTTCCATTGAACATCAAAATATGCAATTTATTTTCTAACTTTTCCATTGAAAAATATGAAAATATGCAATATTTCTATTTATTTTCTATCTTTCTATTGAAAAATATCAAATATGCAATATTTTTATTTATTTTCTAATTTTTTCAGTGAAAAATATCAAAATATGCAATATTTTTATTTATTTTCTAACTTTTCCATTGAATAATATCAAAATATACAATATTTTTATTTATTTTCTAACTCATCCATTGAAAAATATCAAAATATGCAATATTTTTATTTATTTTCTAACTTTTACATTGAAAAATATAAAAATATGCAAGGTTTTATTTATTTTCTAAATTTTTCCCCTGAAAAATATCAAAATATCCAATATTTTCATTTATTTTCTAAATTTTCCATAGAAAAACATCAAAATATGAAATATTTTTATTTATTTTGTAACTTTTCCATTTTCGATATATTTTCTAACTTTTCCATTTTCGATATATTTTCTAACTTTTCCATAGAAAAATGTAATAATATGCAATATTTTTGTTTATTTTCTAACATTTCTATTGAAAAATATCAAATTATGCAATATTTTTATTGATTTTCTAACTTTTCCATTTAAAAATATAAAAATATGCAATATTTTGATATATTTTCAAACTGTTCAATTGAAATATATCAAAATATCCAATATTTTTATTTATTTTTTAACTTTCCCATTGAAAAATATCAAAATATTCAATATTTATATTTATTATCTAAATATCAATTGAAAAATATCAAAATATGCAATATTTTTATTTATTTTCTAACTTTTCCATTGAAAAATCTGAAAATATGCAATATTTTTATTTATCTTCTGATATTTCTATTGAAAAACATTAAAATATGCAATATTTTTATTTATATTTAACTTTTCCATTGAAAAATATCAAAATATGCAATGTCTTTATATATTTTCTAACTTTTGCATTGAAAAAAATTAAAATATGCAATATTTTTATTTATTTTCATTTTTTCCATTTTAGATATATTTTCTAACTTTTTCATTGAAAAGTAGCAAAATATAAAATATTTTTATTTATTTTCTAACTTTTCCATTGAAAAATATCAAAATATGCAACGTCTTTATATATTTTCTAACTTTTGCATTGAAAAATATTAAAATAAGTAATATTTTTATTTATTTTATAAATTCTCCATTGAAAAACATCAAAATATGCAATATTTATATTTATTTTCTAACTTTTCCATTTTAGATATATTTTCTAACTTTTTCATTGAAAATTAGCAAAATATGCAATATTTTTATTTATTTTCTAACTATTCCATTGAAAAATATCAAAATATGCAATATATTTATTTGTTTTCTGACTTCTCCATTGAAAAATATCAAATTATGCAATATTTTTATTTATTTTCTATCTTTTCTTTTGAAAAATATCAAAATATGCAATATTTTCATTTATTTTCTAATTTTCCATTGAAAAATACGAAAAAATGTAAAACTTTTATTTATTTTCTAACTTTTTTATTGAAAAACATCAAAATATGCAATATTTTATTTAATTTCTAACTAAAATATTTTTGTTTATTTTCTAACATTTCCATTTAAAAATATAAAAATATGCAATATTTTGATATATTTTCAAATTTTTCAATTGAAATATATCAAAATATCCAATATTTTTATTTATTTTTTAACTTTTCAATTGAAAAATATCAAAATATATAATATTTTTATTTATTTTCTAATATTTCCAGTGAAAAATATGAAAATATGCAATATTTTTATTTATTTACTAAATTTCCATTGAAAAATATCAAAATATGCAACATTTTTAATAATTTTCTAACATTTCCCTTGAAAAATATCAAAATATGCAATGATTTTATTTTTTTTCTAACATTAGCATTGAATAATATCAAAGTATGCAATATTTTTATATTCTATCTAACTTATCCATTGAAAAGTATCAAATTATGGAATATTTTTATTTATTTTCTAACTTTTCTATTGAAAAAATAAAAATATGCAATATTTTTATTTATTTTCTAACTTTTCCATTGGAAAATATCAGAATATGCAATATTTTTATTTATTTTCTAACATTTCCATTGAAATATATCAACATATGCAATATTTTCATTTATTTTCTATATTTTCTATAGAAAAATGTCAAATATGCAATATTCTTATATATTTTCCATTGAAAAATATCAAAATATGCAATTTTAAAGATTTCCATTGAAAAATATGAAAATATGCAATGTTTTTATTTATTTTCTAAATTTAACCCTGAAAAAATTCTAAATATGCAATATTTCTATTTATTTTCTAAATTTTCCATGGAAAAATATCAAAATATGCAATATTTGTATTTATTTTCTAAATTTTCCATTAACAAATATCAAAATATGCAATATTTCTATATATATTCTGACATGTCTATGGAAAAATATGAAAATATGCAATATTATTATTTTTTTCTAACTTTTACATTGAAAAACATCAAAATATGCAATATTTTTCTTTTTTTTCTAGCTTATCCATTCAAAAATATCAAAATATGCAATATTTTAATTAATTTTCCAACTTTTCTATTGAAAAATATGAAAATATGCAATATTATTATTTATTTTCCAACTTATCCATTGAAAAATATCAAAATATGCAATATTTTTATTTATTTTCTAAATTTTCCATAGAAAATACCAAAATATGCACTATTTTTATTTATTTTGTGACATTTCCATTGAAAAATATCAAAATATACAATATTTTTATTTTCTATCTTTTCTATTGAAAAATATCAAATATGCAATATTTTTATTTATTTTCTAACTTTTGCATTGAATTATATCAAAATATGCAAAATTTTTATTTATTTTATGACATTTCCATTGAACAATATCAAAATATGCAATATTTTTATTTATTTTCTAACTTTTACATTGTCAAATATGAAAATATGCAATGTTTTTATTTATTTTCAAACTTTTCCCCTGAAAAATATCAAAATATACTATATATTATTTCTGAATTTTCCATAGAAAAATACCAAAATATGTAATATTTTTATATATTTTCTAACATTTCCATTGAAAAATAAAAATATATTTTTGTAAATTTATTTTCTAACTTTTCCATTGAAAAATATCAAAATATGCAATGTTTTCATTTATTGTCTAACCTTTCCATTGAAAAATATCAAAATATGCAATATTTTTATTTATGTTCTAACTTTTGCATTGAAAATTATCAAAATATGCAATATTTTTATATGTTTTCTAACATTTCCATTGATCAATATCAAAATATGCAATATTTTTATTTATTTTCTGATTTTTCCATTGAAAAATATCAAAATATGGAATGTTTTTATATATTTTCTAAACTTTCCATTGAAAAATTACAAAATATATAATTTTCTATTTTTATTTCCTAACATTTCCATGGAAAAATATAAAAATATTAAATATTTTTATCTATTTTCAATCTTTTCCATAGAAACATTTCAAAATATGCTATATTTTTATTTATTTTCTAACTTTTCCATGGAAAAATATCAAAATATACAATATTTTCATTTATTGTCTTACATTTCCATTGAAAAATATCAAATTATAAAAAATTTTATTTACTTTCTAACTTTTCAATTGAAAAACAAAAATATGCAATATTTTTATTTATTTTCTGAATTTGCCATTCAAAAATATCAAAATATGCACTCTTTTTATTTATTTTCTAACATTTCATTGCAAAATATCAAAATATGCAATATTTTTATTTGTTTTCTAACTTTTCCATTGAAAATATAAAAATATTCAATATTTTTATTAATTTTCTAATTTTCCTTTCTAAAATATCAAAATGTGCAAAATTTTAACTATTTTCTAACTTATCCGTAGAAATATCGAAATATGCAAATTTTTATTTGTTTTCTAACTTTTACATTGAAAAATATCAAAATATACAATATTTTTCTTTTCGATCTTTTCTATTGAAAAGTATCAAATAAGCAATATTTTTATTTATTTTCTAATTTTTCCAGTGAAAAATATCAAAATATGCAATATTTTTATTTATTTTCTAACTTTTCCATTGAATTATATCAAAATATGCAATATTTTTTTTATTTTATGACATTTCCATTGAACAATATCAAAATATACAATATTTTTATGTATTTTCTAACCTTTCCATTGAAAAATATCAATATATGCAATATTTTTATTTATTTTATAACTTTTCGATAGAAAAATGTCAAAATATGGAATGTTTTTATTTATTTTCTAATTTTTCCATTGAAAAATATCAAAATATGCATTATTTTTAAATATTTTCTATCATTTCCATTGAAAAATAAAAAAATATATAATTTTTTAAATTTATTTTCTATCATTTCCAAGGAAAAATATCAAAATAGACAATATTTTTATTTATTTTCTAAATTTTACATTGAAAAATATCAAAATATGCAATATTCTTATTTATTTTCTGACTTTTCCATTGAAAAATATCAAAATATGCAATATATTTATATGTTTTCTAACATTTCTATTGATCAATATCAAAATATGCAATATTTTTATTTATTTTCTGATTTTTCCATTGAAAAATATCAAAATATGGAATGTTTATATATATTTTCTAACATTTCCATTGAAAAATTAAAAAATATATAATTTTTTATATTTATTTCCTATGCTATAATTTTATTTATTTTCTAACTTTTCCATTGAAAGATATCAAAATATGCAATATTTTCATTTATTGTCTAACATTTGCATTGAAAAATTTCAAAATATACAATATTTTTATGTATTTTCTAACTTTTCCATTGAAAAAAATCAAAATATGCAATATTTTTATTTATTTTCCAAATTTCAGTAGAAAAGTTTTAAAATATGCAATATTTTTATTTATTTTCTTTTTACCATTGAAAAATATCAAAATATGCAATATTTTTAATTATTTTCTAACATTACCATTGAAAAATATCAAAATTTGCAATATTTTTAATTATTTTTTGACTTTTCCATTGAACAATATCAAAATATACAATATTTTATATATTTTCTTATTTTTACATTGAAAAATATCAAAATATGCAATATTTTTATATATTTTCTAAAATTTCCATTGAAAAATAACAAAATATGCAATATTTTCATTTGTTTTCTAACTTTCCCATTGAAAAACATCAAAATATATAATTTTTCTTAATTATTTCCTAACATTTCCATGGAAAAATATCAAAATAGGTAATATTTTTATATATTTTTTATCTTTTCCATAGAAACATTTTCAGAATATGCTATATTTTTATTTATTTTTTAACTTTTCCACTGAAAAAGAACAAAATATGCAATATTTTTATTTATTTTTATTTATTTTCAAACTTTTCCATTGAAAAATATGAAATATCCAATATTTTTATATATTTTCTAACTTGTCCATTGAAAATTATGAAATATGCAATATATTTATGTATTTTCAAACTTTTCCATTGAAAAATATCAAAATATGCAATATTTTCATTTATTGTCTAATATTCCCATTGAAAAATATCAAAATATGAAATATTTTTATTTATTTTCTGACTTTTACATTGAAAAGTATAAAAATATGTAATATTTTTATTAGTTTTCTAACTTTTCCATTGAAAAATATGAAAATATACAATATTTTTATTGATTTTCTAACTTTTCCATTGAAAAATATTAAAATATGGAATATTTTTATCTATTTTCTAACATTTACATTGAAAAATATCAATATATGCAATATTTTTATGTATTTTCTAACTTTTCGATAGAAAAATGTCAAAATATGGCATATTTTTATTTATTTTCAAATTTTGACATTGAAAAATATCGAAACCTGCAACATATTTATTTATTTTTTGACTTTTCCTTTGAAAAATATGAAAATATGAAATAATTTTATTTATTTCCTACTTTTCCATTGAAAAATATGAAAATATGCAATATTTTTATTTATTTTCTAACTTTTCCATTGAAAAATATGAAAATATCCAACATTTTTATTTATTTTCTAACTTTTCCATTGAAAAATATCAAAATATCAAATATAGTTATTTATTTTCTGACTTTTTCATAGAAAATATCAAAATATGCAATGTTTTTATTTATTTTCTAACTGTTGCATAGAAAAATATGAAAACATGCATTATTTTTATTAATTTTCTAACTTTACCATTTGAAAAAGATCAAAATATGAAATATTTTTATTTATTTTCTAAATTTCACATAGAAAAATGTCAAAAAATGCAATATTTTTATTTATTTTCTAAGTTTTCCGTTAAAAAATAAGAAAATATGCAATATTTTTATATATTTTCTAACATTTCCATTGAAAAATATCAAAATATGCAATATTTTTATTTATTTTCTAACTTTTCCAATTTCGATACATTTTCTAGCTTTTCCATTTTCGATATATTTTCAAACTTTTCCGTAGGAAAATGTCAAAATATGCAATATTTTTATTTATTTTTTAACTTTTCCATTGAAAAATATCAAAATATGCAATATCTTTTTTTATTTTCTCACTTTCAAATAGAATAATATCAAAATAAGGAATTTTTATATGTTTTCTAACTATTCCATTGAAAAATATCAAAATATGCAATATTTTTATTTATTTTGTAACTTTACCATTGATAAATATGAAAATATGCAATATTTTTATTTATTTTCTAACCTTTACATTGAAAAATATCAAAATATGCAATATTTTTATTTATTTTCTAACTTTTCTATTGAAAAATATCAAAATATGCAATATTTTTATTTATTTTCTACCTTTTCCATTGATAAATATTAAAATATGCAATATTTTTATTTATTTTCTAACATTTACATTGAAAAATATGAAAATATGCAATATTTTTATTTATTTTCTAACTTTCCCATTTAAAAATATCAAAATATGCAATATCTTTTTTTATTTTCTAACATTTGAATTGAAAAATGTGAAAATATGCAATATTTTTATGTTTTCTAACTATTCCATTGAAAAATATCAAAATGTGCAATATTTTCATTCATTTTCTAACTTTTCTATTGAAAAATGTAAAAATATGCAATATTTTTATTTATTTTCTACCTTTTCCATTGATAGATATGAAAATATGCAATGTTATCATTTATTTTCTAAATTTCCATTGAAAAATATAGAATATTTTTATTTATTTTCTAACTTTTCCATAGAAAAATATCAAAATTTGCAATATATTTATACATTTTCTAACCTTTCCATTGAAAATTCACAAAATATATTGTTTTTATTTATTTCCGAGCATTTCCATCGAAAAATATCAAAATAGGCAATTTTCTTACTTATTTTTCATCTTTTCCGGAGAAACAATACAAAATATGCTATATTTTGATTTATTTTCTGACTTTTAAATGGAAAAATATGAAAATATGCAATATATTTATTTATTTTCTAAATTTTCCATTGAAAACTATCAAAATATACAATATTTCTCTTTATGTACTACTTTTCCATTGAAAAATATCAAAATATGCAATATTTTTATTTATTTTCTAACTTTTCCATTGAAAATATGAAATATCAAATATTTTTATTTATTTTCTAACTTTTCCCTAGTAAAATGTCAAAATATGCGATATTTTTATTTATTTTCTGATTTTTCCATTGAAAAATATCAAAGTATGCTTATTTTTATTTGTTTTCTTACTTTTCCGTTGAACAATATCATGATATGCAATATTTTTATTAATTTTCTAACTTTTTCATTGAAAAATATCAAAATATGCAATATTTTTATTTATTTTCTAAATTTTCCCTAGAAAAATGTGAAAATATGCAATATTTTTATGTATTTTCAGACTTTTCCATTGAAAAATATCAAAGTATGCTTATTTTTATTTATTTTCTAACTTGTCCATTGAAAAATATGAAATTATGCAATAATTTATTTATTTTCTAACTTTTCCATAGAAAAATATCAACATATGCAATATTTTCATTTATTGTCTAACATTTTCATATTTTTATTTATTTTCTGATTTTCCATTAAAAATATCAAAATATGCAATATTTTTTTAGTTTTCTAACTTTTCCATTGATAATTATCAATGTATACAATATTTTTATTTATTTTCTAACCTTTCCATTGAAAAATATCAAAATATGCAATATTTTCAATTATTTTCTAAGTTTTCAATTGAAAAATATCAGTATATGCAATATTTTTATTTATTTTCTAACTTTTCGATGGAAAAATGTCAAAATATGGAATATTTACATTTATTTTCTAATTTTTCTATTGAAAAATATCAAAATATGCAATATTTTTAATTATTTTCTGACATTTCCATTGAACAATATCAAAATATACAATATTCATATTTATTTTCTAGCTTTTACATTGCAAAATATCAAAATATGCAATATTTTTATTTATTTTCTAACTTTTCCATAGAGAAATGTCAAAATATACAATATTTTTATGTATTTTCTAACTTTTCCATTGAAAAATATCAAAATATGCAACATTTTTATTTGTTTTCTAAATTTCCATTGGAAAATATCAAAATATGCAACATTCTTATTTATTTTCTAACCTTTCCATTGAAAAATAACAAAATATATAATTTTTTTTATTTATTTCCTAACATTCCATGGAAAAATATCAAAATAAGGAATATTTTTATTTATTTTCTAATTTTTCTATTGAAAAATATAAAAATATGCAATATTTTTATTTATTTTCTCACTTTTCCATTGAAAAATATGAAAATATCGAATATTTTTATTTATTTTCTAACTTTTACACTGAAAAATATCAAAATATGCAATATTTTTATTCATTTTCTAAATTTCCATTGAAAAATATGCTATATTTTTATTTATATTCTTAATTATCCATTGAAAAATATCAAGATATGCAATATTTTTATTTATTTTCTGACATTTCCATTTCAAAATATCAAAATATTCAATATTTTTATTTGTTTTCGAACTTTTACATTGAACAATATCAAAATATGCAATATTTTTATTTATTTTCTAACTTTTCCATTGAAAAATATCAGTATAGGCAATATTTTTATTGATTTTCTAATTTTTCAATAGTAAAATGTCAAAATATGGAATATTTCCATTTATTTTCTAATTGTTCCATAAAAAAATATCAAAATATGCAATATTTATAATTATTTTCTAACATTTCCATTGAAGAATATCAAAATGTGCAATATTTTTATTCATTTTCTAACTTTTCCATAGGAAAATATCAAAATATGCAATATTTTTATGTATTTTCTAACTTGTCCATTGTATGTTGATATATTGTCTAACATTTCCATTTAAAAATATCAATATATCCAATATTTTTATTTATTTTATAATTTTTACATTGAAAAATATCAAAATATGTCATATTTTTATATATTTTCTAACATTTCCACTGAAAAATATCAAAATATGCAATATTTTAATTTGTTTTCTAACTTTTCCATTGAACAATACCAAATATGCAATATTTTTATTCATTTACTAAATTTTTCATTCAAAAATATCAAAATATGTTATATTTTTATTTATTTTCTAACTTTTCCATTGAAAAATATGAAAATATCCAATATTTTTAATTATTTTCTAAGTTTTCCCTAAAAAAATGTAAAATATTGCAATATTTTTATTTATTTTCTGACTTTTCCATTGCAAAATATAAAAATATTCAACATTTTTATTTGTTTTCTAACTTTTCCATTGAAAAATATAAAAATATGCAATATTTCTATTGATTTTCTAACTTTTGAATAGTAAAATGACAAAATATGGAATATTCCTATGTAATTTCTAATTTTTCCATGGATAAATATCAAAATATGCAATATTTTCATTTATTGTCTAACATTTCCATTGAAAAATATCAAATTAGGAATTTTTTAATTTATTTTCTAATTTTTCTATTGAAAAATATCAAAATATGCAATATTTTTATTTATTTCCTAAATTTCCATTGAAAAATATGTAATATTTTTATTTATTTTCTTTATTATCCATTGAAAAATATCAAAATATGCAATATTTTTATTTATTTTCGGACATTTCCATTTCAAAATATTCAATATTTTTATTTGTTTTCGAACTTTTCCATTGAACAATATCAAAATAGGCAATATTTTTATTAATTTTCTAACTTTTTCATTGAAAAATATCAAAAATATGCAATATTTTTATTGATTTTCTAATTTTTATATAGTAAAATGTCAAAATGTGGAATATTTCTATTTATTTTCTGATTTTCCATTGAAAAATATCAAAATATTCAATATTTTTAATTATTTTCTAACATTTCCATTGAACAATATCAAAATATGCAATATTTTTATTCATTTTCTAACTTTTCCATTGAAAAATATCAAAATATGCAATATTTTTATGTATTTTCTAACTTGTCCATTGAAAAATATCAAAATATGCAATATTTTGATATATTGTCTAACATTTCCATTTAAAAATATCAAAATATACAATATTTTTATTTATTTTCTGACTTTTCCATAGAAAATATCAAAATATGAAATATTTTCCTTTTGTTTTCTAACTTTTCCATTGAAAAATATCAAAATATGCCATATTTTTATTCATTTTCTAACTTTTCCATTGAAAAATATCAAAATATGGAATATTTTTATTTATTTTCTGACTTTTCCATTGCAAATATCAAAATATGCAATATTTTTATTAATTTTCTAATTTTCGAATATTTTTATTTGTTTTCTAACTTTTCCATTGAAAATATCAAAATATGCAATATTTTTATTAATTTTCTAATTTTCTTTTGTAAAATATGAAAATATACATAATTTTATTTATTTTCTAACTTTTCCACAGAAACATAAAAATATGCAAAGTTTTATTTATTTGCTAACTTTTCCATTGAAAGATATCAAAATATGCAATATTTTCATTTATTGTCTAACATTGCCATTACGAAATGACAAAAAATATGCAATATTTTTATGTATTTTCTAACTTTTCATAGAAAAATATCAAAATGTGCAATATTTTTATTTATTTTCTAACTTTTCCATTGAAAAATATGAAAATATGCAATATTACTATATATTTGCTTACATTTCCATTTAAAAATTTCCATTGAAAAATATACAACATTTTTATTTATTTTCTAATTTTTACATTGAAAAATAACAAAATATGCAATATTTTTATATATTTTCTAACATTTCCATTGAAAAATATCAAAATATGCAATATTTTTATTTGTTTTCTAACTTTTCCATTGAAAAATATGAAAATACCCAATATTTTTATTTATTTTCTAACCATAGAAAAATGTCAAAATATGCAATATTTTTATTTATTTTCTAACTTTTCCATTGAACAATACCAAATATGCAATATTTTTATGTATTGTCTAACTGTGACACCCAACCCTCCTCTGTCCTGGTCAGGGCACCGTTTGTGACACCCGTACTGGTCGCGGCGCACTTGTGACACCCGCCTTCTTTTTCTGTCCTGGTGCCAATATGTGACATCGGTCCTTTGTGACGGGCTAACCCTGGGACATCGGTTGAAGTCTGGTTGGGTTCTAGCACCAACTTGTCGTACCCGGCTCGCTTCCAACGCCTGGTCACCGAAGCAACTGCTTTGATCTCGATTCAACCTACCCACGTTGTGATTTGATCTTAGGTTGACGAGATCAATCAAACGTCGGGCCATAGTGCCAGCCGAATCCGGGTCAAGGTGATACTGCACAATAAATGTAGACAAAAAAAACAAAAGCACAAACAACAACTTCAAGGCGAGCGACTGGTTAGGAATAGTGATTAATTTTATGTCAGTTTGTTGAGTTACAGGAGTGCGTCTCTCTCTTTCTCTAACATAGCCTTCGTTATCACAAACGAACCCAAAACAAAATGCAGATGTCCTGTCCAGGTGGTCTCATTCTAGGGCTCTGCGTGCGGTTGGCAGACGACCCATCAACTACTGATAACAGCAAATGTTTTATCTGCCCAGAGCTCTGGTATCCCTCAACTAATTTTCACGACAATGACCATCAGAATTTTCGTGGGTGGCATTCTTTCCTTCTCTTATCATCTAAGTTGTTAAGTCCTGTCCCTCTGTTTCCTTCTCCTCTCTCTCCTTTTTCCTTCTTTTGTCCTCGCAGATAATTTGGCATATCACACTTCCACGAGAAAGTAAAGTGGTTATCTTGAATTCGCACTTGAAAATAACAAAACAAAAAATCTTTTTTTTTTTCACCGATACTCTGTTTGGGAAAATAACAAAACAAAAAGAATAATTGCTCAGTATGTCTTTCGTTATATCTATCGGTGTAAGTAATCGCTCAGTATGTCTTTCGTTATATCTATCGGTTTAAGTATCCCCGTAATTAACTTCTGTGGTCAATTAATTGATTAATTAACCCTTCCGTTCCTAAATAGTGTTACATAACATTTCCATTTGAAAATATCAAAATATCCAATACTTTTATTTATTTTCTGACTTTTCCATAGAAAATATGGAATATTTTCCTTTTGTTTTCTCACTTTTCCATTGAAAAATATCAAAATATGCCATATTTTTATTCATTTTCTAACTTTTCCATTGAAAAATATCAACATATGCAATATTTTTATTTATTTTCTAACTTTTCAATTGAAAAATATGAAAATATGCAATATTTTTATTTATTTTCTAACTTTTCCATTGAAAAATATGAAATATCCAATATTTTTATTTATTTTCTAACATGTCCATTGAAAAATATGAAATTATGGAATATATTTATTTATTTTCTAACATTTCCATTGAAAAATATCAAAATATGCAATATTTTCATTTATTGTCTAACATTTCCATTGAAAAATATCAAAATATGAAATATTTTTGTTTATTTTCTGACTTTTCCATTGAAAAATATCAAAATATACAATATTTGTATTAGTTTTCTAACTTTTCCATTGAGAAATATCAAAATATACAATATTTTATTTATTTTCTAACCTTTCCATTGAAAAATATCAAAATATGCAATATCTTTATTTATTTTCTAACTTTTCGACAGAAAAATGTCAAAATATGCAATATTTCTATTTATATTCTAATTTTTCAATTGAAAAATATCAAAATATGCAATATTATTATGTATTTTCTAACATTTCCATTGAAAAATTTCAAAATATGCAATATTTTGATTTGTTTTCTGAATTTCCATTGGAAAATATCAACATATACAATATTTTTATTTATTTTCTAACCTTTCCATTGAAAAATAACAAAATATATAATTTTTTTTATCTATTTCCTAACATTTCAATGGAAAAATATCAAAATATGTAATATTTTTATATATTTTCTATCTTTTCCATAGAAACATTTCAAAATATGCTATATTTTTATTTAATTTCTAACATTTGCATTGAAAAATATAAAAATATGCAATATTTTTATTTATTTTCTGCCTTCACATTTAAAAATACCAAAATATGCAATATTTTTATTTGTTTACTAACTTTTCCATTGAAAAATATCAAAATATACAACATTTTTATTTATTTTCTAACTTTTCTATTGATAAAGAAAAAATATGCAATATTTGTATATATTTTCTAACTTTTCCATTGAAAAATATCAAAATATGCAATATTTTTATTTCTTTTTAACTTTTCCACTGAAAAAGAACAATGTATGCAATATTTTCATTTATTTTCAAACTTTTCCATTGAAAAACATCAAAATATGCAATATTTTTATGTATTTGCTATGTTCTCCATTGAAAAATATCAAAATATACAATATTTTCTATCTTTCCTATTGCAATATATCAAATATGCAATATTTTTATTTATTCTCTAAAATTTCCATTGGAAAATATCAAAATAAGCAATATTTTTATTTATTTTCTAACTTTCCCATTGAAAAATATCAAAATATGCCCTATTTTTATATATTTTGTAACTTTCCTTTAAAAAATAAAAAAATATATAATTTTTTAAATTTATTTTCTAACATTTCCATGGAAAAATATCAAAATATGCTATATTTTTATATATTTTTATTTAGAAACATATGAAACTAAGCAATATTTTTATTTATTGTCCAAGTTTACCAGAGAAAAATGTCAAAATATGCAATATTTTTATTTATTTTCTTAATTTTACATTGAAAAATATCAAAATATGCCATATTTTTAATTATTTTCTCACCTTTCCATTGAAAAATAAAAAAAGATAATTTTTTAAATTTATTTTCTAACTTTTCCATTGAAAAATATGATAATATGCAATATTTTTATTTATTTTCTAACTTTTCCATTGAAAAATATGAAAATATCCAATATTTTTATGTACTTTTTAAATTTTCCCTAGAAAAATGTCAAAATATGCAATATTTTTATTTATTTCTGACTTTTCCATTGAACAATATCAAAATATACAATATTTTTATATATTGTCTAACATTTCCATTTAAAAACATCAAAATATCCATAATTTTTATTTATTTTCTGACTTTTCCATAGAAAATATCAAAATATGGAATATTTCTATTTATTTTCTAATTTTACCATAGAAAAATATTAAAATATGCAATATTTTTATATATTTTCTGACATTTCCATTGAAAAATATCAAAATATGCAATATTTTTATTTATTTTCTAACCTTTTCAGTAAAGAATATCAACATATGCAATATTTTTATTGATTCCCTAACTTTTCCATAGAAAAATATCATATGCAATATTTTTATTTATTTTCTAACTTTTCAATTGAAAAATATCAAAATATGCAATCTTTTTATATATTTTCTAACATTTGCATTGAAAAATATAAAAATATGCAATATTTTTATTTATTTTCTGCCTTCACATTTAAAAATACCAAAATATGCAATATTTTTATTTGTTTACTAACTTTTCCATTGAAAAATATCAAAATATACAACATTTTTATTTATTTTCTAACTTTTCTATTGATAAAGAAAAAATATGCAATATTTGTATATATTTTCTAACTTTTCCATTGAAAAATATCAAAATATGCAATATTTTTATTTCTTTTTAACTTTTCCACTGAAAAAGAACAATGTATGCAATATTTTCATTTATTTTCAAACTTTTCCATTGAAAAACATCAAAATATGCAATATTTTTATGTATTTGCTATGTTCTCCATTGAAAAATATCAAAATATACAATATTTTCTATCTTTCCTATTGCAATATATCAAATATGCAATATTTTTATTTATTCTCTAAAATTTCCATTGGAAAATATCAAAATAAGCAATATTTTTATTTATTTTCTAACTTTCCCATTGAAAAATATCAAAATATGCCCTATTTTTATATATTTTGTAACTTTCCTTTAAAAAATAAAAAAATATATAATTTTTTAAATTTATTTTCTAACATTTCCATGGAAAAATATCAAAATATGCTATATTTTTATATATTTTTATTTAGAAACATATGAAACTAAGCAATATTTTTATTTATTGTCCAAGTTTACCAGAGAAAAATGTCAAAATATGCAATATTTTTATTTATTTTCTTAATTTTACATTGAAAAATATCAAAATATGCCATATTTTTAATTATTTTCTCACCTTTCCATTGAAAAATAAAAAAAGATAATTTTTTAAATTTATTTTCTAACTTTTCCATTGAAAAATATGATAATATGCAATATTTTTATTTATTTTCTAACTTTTCCATTGAAAAATATGAAAATATCCAATATTTTTATGTACTTTTTAAATTTTCCCTAGAAAAATGTCAAAATATGCAATATTTTTATTTATTTCTGACTTTTCCATTGAACAATATCAAAATATACAATATTTTTATATATTGTCTAACATTTCCATTTAAAAACATCAAAATATCCATAATTTTTATTTATTTTCTGACTTTTCCATAGAAAATATCAAAATATGGAATATTTCTATTTATTTTCTAATTTTACCATAGAAAAATATTAAAATATGCAATATTTTTATATATTTTCTGACATTTCCATTGAAAAATATCAAAATATGCAATATTTTTATTTATTTTCTAACCTTTTCAGTAAAGAATATCAACATATGCAATATTTTTATTGATTCCCTAACTTTTCCATAGAAAAATATCATATGCAATATTTTTATTTATTTTCTAACTTTTCAATTGAAAAATATCAAAATATGCAATCTTTTTATATATTTTCTAACATTTGCATTGAAAAATATAAAAATATGCAATATTTTTATTTATTTTCTGACTTTTCTATTGAAAAATATAAAAATATGCAATATTTTTGTTTGTTTTCTAACTTTTCCATTGAAAAATATCAACAAATGCAATATTTTTGAAAAATAACAAAAAATGCAATATTGTTATTTATTTTCTAACTTTTTCATTGAAAAATATGAAATATCCAATAGTTTTATTTATTTTCTAACTTATCCTCTGAAAAATATGAAAATATGCAATATATTTATTTATTTTCTAACTTTTCCATAGAAACATATCAAAATTTGGAAATTTTTATTTATTTTCTGACTTTTCCATTGCAAAATAGCAAAATATTCAATATTTTTATTTATTTTCTAACTTTTCCTTTGAAAAATATCAACATATGCAATATTTTTATGTATTTTCTAAATTTCCATTGAAAAATATGAAAATATGCAATATTTTTATTTATTTTCTAAGTTTTCCATTGAAAAATATCAACATGTGCAATATTTTTATTTATTTTCTAACTTTTCCATTGAAAAATATTAACACATGCAATATTGTTAGTTATTTTCTAACTTTTCCATTGAAAAATATGAAATATCCAATATTTTTTAATTTTCTAACTTGTCCTTTGAAAAATATGAAAATATTCAATATATTTATTTATTTTCTAACTTTTCCATGAAAAAATACCAAAGTATGCTATATTTTAAATTATTTTCTATCTTTTCCATAGAAACATATCAAAATATGCTAATTTTTATATATTTTCTGACTTTCCCATTGCAAAATATCAAAACATTCAATATTTTCATTTATCTTCTAACTTTTCTATTTAAAAATATCAGAATATGCAATATTTTCATTTATTTTCTCACTCTTTCATTGAAAAATATGAAAATATGCAATATTTTTATTTATTTTCTAACTTTTCCAATGGAAAATATCAAAATATGCAAAATTTTTATTTATTTTTTGACATTTCCATTGAAAACTATCAAAATATGCAATATTGTTATTTGTTTCCTAACTTTTCCATTGAAAAATATGAAAATATGCAATATTTTTAATTATTTCCTACTTTTGCTTTGAAAAATATCAAAATATGCAATATTTTTATTTATTTTCTAACTTTTCCATTGAAAAATATCAAAATATGAAACATTTTTATGTATTTTCAAACTTTTCCATTGAAAAACATTGAAATATGCAGTATTTTATTTATTTCCTAACTTTTCCATTTTCGATTTATTTTCTAACTTTTTCATCGCAAAATATCAAAATATGCAATATTTTAATTTTTTTTCTAACTTTTTACATAGAAAAATGTCAAAATATGCAATATTTTTATTTATTTTCTTACTTTTCCATTGAAAAATATCAAAATATGCAATATTTTTATTTATTTTCTAACTTTCCCATTGAAAAATATCATTACATGCAATATTTTTATATATTTTCTAAACTTTCAATTGAAAAATATCAAAATATGCAATATTTTTATTTATTTTCAAACTTTTCCATTGAAAATTGTCAACATATGCAATATTTTTATGTATTTTCTAAATTTTTCCATTGAAAAATATCAACATATGCAATATTTTTATTTATTTTCAAACTTTGCCATTGAAAAATATGAAATATGCAACATTTTTATTTATTTTCTAACTTTTCCATTGAAAAATATCAAAATATGCAACATTTTTATTTATTTTCTAACTTTTCCATTGAAAAATATCAAAATATGCAATATTTTTATTTATTTTCTAACTTTTCCATTGAATAATATCAAAATATGCAATATTTTTATTTATTTTCTAAATTTCCATTGAAAAATATGAAAATATGCAATATTTTTATTTATTTTCTAAGTTTTCCATTGAAAAATATTAACATATGCAATATTGTTATTTATTTTCTAACTTTTCCGTTGAAAAATATGAAATATCCAATATTTTTATTTATTTTCTAACTTGTCCTTTGAAAAATATGAAAATATTCTATATATTTATTTATTTTCTAACTTTTCCATGGAAAAATACCAAAGTATGCAATATCTTTAATTATTTTCTACCTTTTCCATAGAAACATATCAAAATATGCAAATTTTTATTTATTTTCTGACTTTTACATTGCAAAATATCAAAACATTCAATATTTTTATTTATTTTCTAACTTTTCTATTTAAAAATATCACAATATACAATATTTACATTTATTTTCTAACTCTTTCATTGAAAAATATCAAAATATGCAATATTTTTTTTTATTTTCTAAATTTTTTAAGAAAAATATCAAAATATGCAATATTTTTATTTATTTTCTGACTTTTCCATTGAAAAATATCAAAATATGCACTATTTTAATTTATTTTTTTGACTTTTCCATTGAAAACTATCAAAATATGCAATATTTTTATTTGTTTTCTAACTTTTCCATTGAAAAATATGAAAATATGCAATATTTTGAATTATTTCCTACTTTTGCTTTGAAAAATATCAAAATATGCAATATTTTTATTTATTTTCTAACTTTTCCATTGAAAAATATCAAAATATGAAACATTTTTATTTATTTTCAAATTTTTCCATTGAAAAACATTGCAATATGCAGTATTTTATTTATTTCCTGACTTTTCCATTTTCTATTTATTTTCTAACTTTTTCATCGCAAAATATCAAAATATGCAATATTTTAATTTATGTTCTTACTTTTCCATTGAAAAATATCAAAATATGCAATATTTTTATATATTTTCTAACATTTCCATTGAAAAATATCAAAATATGCAACATTTTTAATAATTTTAATAATATTAAAATATGCAATATTTTTACTTATTTTCTAACTTGTCCATTGAAAAATATCAAAATATGCAATATTTCTATTTAATTTCTAACTTTTCCATTGAAAAATGCCAAAATATCCAATATTTTGATTTATGTTCGGACTTTTCCATTGAAAAATATGAAAATATCGAATATTTTTATTTATTTTCTAACTTTTCCATTGAAAAATATCAAAATATGCAATATTTTTTTATTTTCTAACTTTTCTATTTTATATATATTTTCTAATATTTTTAATTGAAAATTAACAAAATACGCAATATTTTTATTCATTTTCTAACTTTTCCATTGAAAAAGATCAAAATATGCAATATTTTTTATTTATTTTCTAATATTTCCATTGAAAAATATCAAAATATCCAATATTTTTATATATTTTCTAACATTTATATTGAAAAATATCAAAATATGCAATATTTTTATACATTTTCTGACTTTTTCATTGAAAACTATCAAAATATGCAATATTTTTATTTTCCATTGAAATATATGAAAATATGCAAATTTTTCATTTATTTCCTACTTTTCCAAAGAAACATATGAAAATATCCAATATTTTTATGTATTTTCAAACTTTTCCATTGAAAAATATGAAATATGCAATATTTTACTTTTTTTCCTAAATTTTCATTGAAAAATATCAAAATATCCAATATTTTTATTTGTTTTCTAACTTTGCCATTCAAAAATAACAAAATATGCAAAATTATTATTTCTTTCCTACATTTCCATTGAAAAATATCAAAATATGCAGCATTTTTATTTATTTTCAAACTTTTCTCTTGAAATATATCAAAATATGCAATATTTTTATTTATTTTGTAACTTTTCCAGTGAAACATATCAAAATATGCAATATTTTTATTTATTTTCTATCTTTTCTATTGAAATATATCCAAATATGCAATATTTCTATTTATTTTCTAACTTTTTCATTGAAAAATATCAAAATATGCAATAATTTTATTTGTTTTCTAACTTTTCCATTGAAAAATATGAAAATATGCCAATTTTTTATTTATTTCCTACTTTTCCAAAGAAACATATGAAAATATCCAATATTTTCATGTATTTTCAAACATTTCCATTGACAAATATGAAATATGCAATATTTTACTTTTTTTTCCTAAATTTTCATTGAAAAATATCAAAAGATGCAATATTTTTATTTGTTTTCTAACTTTGACATTCAAAATATGCAAAATTATTATTTATTTCCTACATTTCCATTGAAAAATATCAAAATATGCAACCTTTTTATTTAATATTCTAAATTTTCTATTGAAAAGTAAACAAATAAGCAATATTTTTAATTATTTTGTAACTTTTCCAGTGAAACATATCAAAATATGCAATATTTTTATTTATTTTCTATCTTTTCTATTGAAATATATCCAAATATGCAATATTTCTATTTATTTTCTAACTTTTTCATTGAAAAATATCAATATTTTTCTTTTGATTTCTAAATATTGTTATTTATTTTCTATCTTTTCTATTGAAATATATCCAAATATGCAACATTTTTATTCATTTTCTAACATTTTCACAGAAACATATCAAAATATGCAATATTTTTATTTATTATCTAACATTTCCATGGAAAAATATCAAAATACCCAATATTTTTATTTATTTTCTAACTTTTCCATAGAAAAATTTCAAAATATGCAATATCTTTATTTTTTTCCAACTTTTCCATAGAAAAATATCAAAATATGCAATATTTTTATTTATTTTCTAACATTTCAATTGAAAAATATCAAAATATGCAATATTTTTTTATTTTCTAACTTTTCTATTTTCGATATATTTACTAATATTTTTAATTGAAAATTAACAAAATACGCAATATTTTTATTCATTTTCTAACTTTTTCATTGAAAAAGATCAAAATATGCAATATTTTTATTTATTTTCTAACATTTCCATTGAAAAATATCAAAATATCCAATATTTTTATATATTTTCTAACATTTAAAGTGAAAAATATCAAAATATGCAATATTTTTACACATTTTCTGACTTTTTCATTGAAAACTACCAAAATATGCAATATTTTTATTTGTTTTCTAACTTTTCCATTGAAAAATATGAAAATATGCAAAATTTTTATTTATTTCCTACTTTTCCAAAGAAACATATGAAAATATCCAATATTTTTATGTATTTTCAAACTTTTCCATTGAAAAATATGAAATAAGGCAATATTTATTTTTTTTGCAAATTTTCATTGAAAAATATCGAAATATGCAATATTTTTATTTGTTTTCTAACTTTGCCATTCAAAAATAACAAAATATGCAAAATTATTATTTCTTTCCTACATTTCCATTGAAAAATATCAAAATATGCAACATTTTTATTTATTTTCTAACTTTTCTATTGAAATATATCCAAATATGCAATATTTTTATTTATTTTCTAACTTTTTCATTGAAAAATATCAAAATATGCGATATTATTATTTATACTTTTCCATTGCAAACTATCAAAATATCTAATATTTTTATGTTTTCTCTCTTTTCTATTGAAATATATCCAAATATGCAATATTTTTATTTTTTTTGTAACTTTTCAGTGAAAAATATCAAAATATGTAGTATTTGTATTTATTTTGTAACTTTTCCAGTGAAAAATATCAAAATATGCAATATTTTTATTTATTTTCTATCTTTTCTATTGAAATATATCCAAATATGCAATATTTTTATTCATTTTCTAACTTTTTCACAGAAACATATAAAAATATGCAATATTTTCATTTATTGTGTAACATTTCCATGGAAAAATATCAAAATATGCAATATTTATATTTATTATCTAACTTTTCCATTGAAAAATATCAAAATATGCAATATCTTTATTTATTTTCCAACATTTACATTGGAAAATATCAAAATATGCAATATCTTTATTTATTTTCCAACATTTACATTGGAAAATATCAAAATATGCAATATTTTTCTTTTGATTTCTAAGTTTTCCCTTGAAAAATATGAAAATATGGAATATTTTTATTTATTTTCTAACATTTAAATTGAAAAATATCAAAATATGCAATATTTTTATACATTTTCTGACTTTTTCATTGAAAACTATCAAAATATGCAATATTTTTATTTGTTTTCTAACTTTTCCATTGAAAAATATTAAAATATGCAATATTGTTATTTATTTTCAAACTTTTCCCTTGAAAAATATGAAATATCCAATATTTTTATTTATTTTCTAACTTGTCTTTTGAAAAATATGAAAATCTTCTATATATTTATTTATTTTCTAACTTTTCCATGGAAAAATACCAAGTATGCAATATCTTTAATTATTTTCTACCTTTTCCATAGAAACATATCAAAATATGCAAATTTTTATTTATTTTCTGACTTTTACATTGCAAAATATCAAAACATTAAATATTTTTATTTATTTTCTAACTTTTCCATTTAAAAATATCACAATATGCAATATTTACTTTTATTTTCTAACTCTTTCATTGAAAAATATCAAAATATGCAATATTTTTATTTATTTTCTAACTTTTCCATTGAAAAATATCAAAATATGTACTCTTTTTATTTATTTTTTGACTTTTCCATTGAAAACTATCAAAATATGCAATATTTTTATTTGTTTTCTAACTTTTCGATTGAAAAATATGAAAATATGCAATATTTTTAATTATTTCCTATTTTTGCTTTGAAAAATATCAAAATATGCAATATTTTTATTTATTTTCTAACTTTTCCATTCAAAAATATCAAAATATGAAACATTTTTATTTATTTTCAAACTTTTCCATTGAAAAACATTGAAATATGCAGTATTTTATTTATTTCCTAACTTTTCCATTTTCGATTCATTTTCTAAGTTTTTCATCGCAAAATATCAAAATATGCAATATTTTTATTTTTTTTCTAACTTTTCCATAGAAAAATGTCAAAATATGCAATATTTTTATTTATTTTCCCATTGAAAAATATCATAATATGCAATATTTTTATATATTTTCATTGAAAAATATCAAAATATGCAACATATGCAATATTTTTATTTATTTCTCATTTTTGCATTTTATATATTTTTTATTGAAAAATGTCAAATTATGCAATATCTTTATATATTTTCTGACATTTCCATTGAAAAATATCAAAATATGCAATATTTTAATTTATTTTCAAACTTTTCTATTGAAATATATCAAAATATGCAATATTTTTATTTATTTTGTAATTTTTCCAGTGAAACATATCAAAATATGCAATATTTTTATTTATTTTCTATCTTTTCTATTGAAATATGTTCAAATATGCAATATTTCTATTTATTTTCTAACTTTTTCATTGAAAAATATCAAAATATGCAACATTATTATTTATTTTCTAAATTTTCCTTTGAAAAAATATCAACATATGCAATAATTTTATTTATTTTGTAACATTTCCATATTAAAAATATGGCAATATCAAATATTTTTATTTATTTTCTAACTTTTCCATTGAAAAATATCAAAATATGAAACATTTTTATTTATTTTCAAATTTTTCCATTGAAAAACATTGAAATATGCAGTATTTTATTTATTTCGTGACTTTTCCATTTTCTATTTATTTTCTAACTTTTTCATCGCAAAATATCAAAATATGCAATATTTTAATTTATTTTCTTACTTTTCCATATTTTTATATATTTTCTAACATTTCCATTGAAAAATATAAAAATATGCAACATATGCAATATTTTTATTTATTTCTCATTTTTGCATTTTAGATATATTTTCTAACTTTTTTATTGAAAAATGTCAAAATATGCAATATCTTTATATATTTTCTGACATTTCCATTGAAAAATATCAAAATATGCAATATTTTTATTTATTTTCTAACTTTTCCATTGAAAGATATCAACATATGCAATATTTTTGTGTATTTTCTAAATTTTTCCATTGAAAAATATCAACATATGCAATATATTTATCTATTTTGTAAATTTTCCTTTGAAAAATATCAACATATGCAATATTTTTATTTATTTTCTAAAATTTCCATTTAAAAATATGACAATATCAAATATTTTTATGTATTTTCTAACTTTTCCATTGAAAAATATGAAAACATGCGATATTTTTACTTATTTTTCAACTTATCCATTGTAAAATATTAAAATATGCAATATTTTTACTTATTTTCTAACTTGTCCATTGAAAAATATCAAAATATGCAATATTTCTATTTAATTTCTAACTTTTCCATTGAAAAATGCCAAAATATCCAATATTTTGATTTACGTTCGGACTTTTCCATTGAAAAATATGAAAATATCGAATATTTTTATTTATTTTCTAACTTTTCCATTGAAAAATATCAAAATATGCAATATTTTTTTATTTTCTAACTTTTCTATTTTATATATATTTTCTAATATTTTTAATTGAAAATTAACAAAATACGCAACATTTTTATTCATTTTCTAACTTTTTCATTGAAAAAGATCAAAATATGCAATATTTTTATTTATTTTCAAACTTTTCCATTGAAAAATATCAAAATATCCAATATTTTTATTTATTTTCTAACTTTTTCATTGAAAAAGATCAAAATATGCAATATTTTTACTTATTTTCTAACTTGTCCATTGAAAAATAGCAAAATATGGAATATTTCTATTTAATTTCTAACTTTTCCATTGAAAAATATCAAAATATGCAATATTTCTATTTAATTTCTAACTTTCCCATTGAAAAATACCAAAATATCCAAAATTTTGATTTATGTTCTGACTTTTCCATTGAAAAATATCAAAATATTCCATATTTTACATTTGTTTTCTAACTTTTCCATTGAAACATATGACAATATCAAATATTTTTATTTATTTTCTAACTTTTGTATTGAAAAATATGAAAATATCCAAAATTTTTATTTATTTTCTAAATTTTCCTTTGAAAAATATGGAAATATGCAATATATTTATTTATTTTCTAACTTTTCCATTGAAAAATATCAAAATATGCATTATTTTTATTTATCTTTATACTTTTCCATTGCAAACTATCAAAATATCTAATATTTTTATGTGTTTTCTCACTTTTCTATTGAAATATATCCAAATATGCAATATTTTTATTTATTTTGTAACTTTTCAGTGAAAAATATCAAAATATGTAGTATTTGTATTTATTTTGTAACTTTTCCAGTGAAAAATATCAAAATATGCAATATTTTTATTTATTTTCTATCTTTTCTATTGAAATATATCCAAATATGCAATATTTTTATTCATTTTCTAACTTTTTCACAGAAACATAAAAATAGGCAATATTTTCATTTATTGTGTAACATTTCCATGGAAAAATATCAAAATATGCAATATTTATATTTATTATCTAACTTTTCCATTGAAAAATATCAAAATATGCAATATCTTTATTTATTTTCCAACATTTACATTGGAAAATATCAAAATATGCAATATTTTTCTTTTGATTTCTAAGTTTTCCATTGAAAAATATGAAAATATGGAATATTTTTATTTATTTTCTAACATTTAAATTGAAAAATATCAAAATATGCAATATTTTTATACATTTTCTGACTTTTTCATTGAAAACTATCAAAATATGCAATATTTTTATTTGTTTTCTAACTTTTCCATTGAAAAATATTAAAATATGCAATATTGTTATTTATTTTCTAACTTTTCCCTTGAAAAATATGAAATATCCAATATTTTTATTTATTTTCTAACTTGTCTTTTGAAAAATATGAAAATCTTCTATATATTTATTTATTTTCTAACTTTTCCATGGAAAAATACCAAGTATGCAATATCTTTAATTATTTTCTACCTTTTCCATAGAAACATATCAAAATATGCAAATTTTTATTTATTTTCTGACTTTTACATTGCAAAATATCAAAACATTAAATATTTTTATTTATTTTCTAACTTTTCCATTTAAAAATATCACAATATGCAATATTTACTTTTATTTTCTAACTCTTTCATTGAAAAATATCAAAATATGCAATATTTTTATTTATTTTCTAACTTTTCCATTGAAAAATATCAAAATATGTACTCTTTTTATTTATTTTTTGACTTTTCCATTGAAAACTATCAAAATATGCAATATTTTTATTTGTTTTCTAACTTTTCGATTGAAAAATATGAAAATATGCAATATTTTTAATTATTTCCTATTTTTGCTTTGAAAAATATCAAAATATGCAATATTTTTATTTATTTTCTAACTTTTCCATTCAAAAATATCAAAATATGAAACATTTTTATTTATTTTCAAACTTTTCCATTGAAAAACATTGAAATATGCAGTATTTTATTTATTTCCTAACTTTTCCATTTTCGATTCATTTTCTAAGTTTTTCATCGCAAAATATCAAAATATGCAATATTTTTATTTTTTTTCTAACTTTTCTATAGAAAAATGTCAAAATATGCAATATTTTTATTTATTTTCCCATTGAAAAATATCATAATATGCAATATTTTTATATATTTTCTAACATTTCCATTGAAAAATATCAAAATATGCAACATATGCAATATTTTTATTTATTTCTCATTTTTGCATTTTAGATATATTTTCTAACTTTTTTATTGAAAAATGTCAAAATATGCAATATCTTTATATATTTTCTGACATTTCCATTGAAAAATATCAAAATATGCAATATTTTTATTTATTTTCTAACTTTTCCATTGAAAGATATCAACATATGCAATATTTTTGTGTATTTTCTAAATTTTTCCATTGAAAAATATCAACATATGCAATATTTTTATCTATTTTGTAAATTTTCCTTTGAAAAATATCAACATATGCAATATTTTTATTTATTTTCTAAAATTTCCATTTAAAAATATGTCAATATCAAATATTTTTATGTATTTTCTAACTTTTCCATTGAAAAATATGAAAACATGCGATATTTTTACTTATTTTTCAACTTATCCATTGTAAAATATTAAAATATGCAATATTTTTACTTATTTTCTAACTTGTCCATTGAAAAATATCAAAATATGCAATATTTCTATTTAATTTCTAACTTTTCCATTGAAAAATGCCAAAATATCCAATATTTTGATTTACGTTCGGACTTTTCCATTGAAAAATATGAAAATATCGAATATTTTTATTTATTTTCTAACTTTTCCATTGAAAAATATCAAAATATGCAATATTTTTTTATTTTCTAACTTTTCCATTTTATATATATTTTCTAATATTTTTAATTGAAAATTAACAAAATACGCAACATTTTTATTCATTTTCTAACTTTTTCATTGAAAAAGATCAAAATATGCAATATTTTTATTTATTTTCAAACTTTTCCATTGAAAAATATCAAAATATCCAATATTTTTATTTATTTTCTAACATTTAAATTGAAAAATATCAAAATATGCAATATTTTTATACATTTTCTGACTTATTCATTGAAAACTATCAAAATATGCAATATTTTTATTTGTTTTCTAACTTTTCCATTGAAAAATATGAAAATATGCAAAATTTTTTTTTATTTGCTACTTTTCCAAAGAATCATATGAAAATATCCAATATTTTTATGTATTTTCTCACTTTTCCATAGAAAAACATCAAAAATTGCAATATTTTTATTTATTTATGAACTTTTCTATTGAAATATATCCAAATATACAATATTTTTATTTATTTTCTAAGTTTTCCAGTGAAAAATATCAAAATATACAATATTTTTATTTATTTTCTATCTTTTCTTTTTAAATATATCCAAATATGCAATATTTTGTTATTTATTTTGTAACTATGCAAATTTTTATTTATTTTCTAACTTTTCCATTGAAAAATATCTATTTTCATTTAGTGTCTAATATTTTCTTCGAAACATATCAAAATATGCAACATTTTTATTTAATTTCGGTTTTTTCCCTTGCAAAATACCAAAATATTCAGTATTTTTATTTGTTTTACTACTTTTTCATTGAACAATATCAAAATATGCAATATTTTTATATATTTTCTAACTTTACCATAGAAAAATGTCAAAATAGGCTATATTTTTATATATTTAATAACTTTTCCATTGTAAAATATCAAAATATCCAAGATTTTTACTTATTTTCTAAATTATCCATGGAAAAATATCAAAATATGCAATATTTTTATATATTTTCTAACTTTTTCATTGAAAAAGGTCAAAATATGCCATATTTTTATTTATTTTCTAACTTTTCCATTGAAAAATATCAACATATGCAATATTTTTATTTATTTTTTAACATTTGCATTTAAAAATATGATAATATCAAATATTTTTATTTATTTTCTAATTTTTCCAATGAAAAATATGAAAATATAGAATATTTTCATTAATTTTCTAACTTTTCCTTTGAAAAATATGAAAATATGCAATATTTTTATTTATTTTCTAACTTTTCCATTGAAAAATATCAAAATATGCAATATTGTTATTTATTTTCTAACTTTTCCATTGCAAACTATCAGAATATCAAATATTTTTATTTGTTTTCTATCTTTTCTATTGAAATATATCCAAATATAATATTTTTATTTATTTTGTATCTTTTCAGTGAAATATATCAAAATATGCAATATTTTTATTTATTTTCTATCTTTTCTATTGAAATATATCCAAATATGCAATATTTTTATTTATTTTCTAACTTTTTCATTGAAAAATATCAAAATATGCGATATTTTTATTTATTTTCTAACTTTTCCATTGAAAAATATCAGCATATGCAATATTTTTATTTATTTTCTAACATTTCCATTTAAAAATATGATAATATCAAATATTTTTATTTATTTTCTAACATTTCCATTTAAAAATATGATAATATCAAATATTTTTATTTATTTTCTAACTTTCTAAAATATGAAAATATGCGTTATTTTTACTTATTTTTCTAACTTTTCCATTGTAAAATATTAAAACATGCAATATTTTTACTTATTTTCTCACTTGTCCATTGAAAAATATGAAATTATGCATATTTCTATTTAATTTCTAACTTTTCCATTGAAAAATACCAAAATATCCAATATATTGATTTATGTTCGGACTTTTCCATTGAAAAATATGAAAATATCCAATATTTTTATTTATTTTCTAACTTTTCCTTTGAAAAATATCAAATACGCAATATATTTAATCATTTTCTATGTTGTCCATTGACAAATAATATTGCATATTTTGATAGTTTTCTAACTTTCCATTGAAAAATAACAAAATATCCAATATTTTGATTTATTTTCTTACTTTTCCATTGAAAAATATCAACATATGCAATATTTTTATTTATTTTCTAACATTTCCATTGAAAAATATGACAATATCAAATATTTTTATTTATTTTCTAACTTTTGTATTGAAAAATATGAATATATCCAATATTTTTATTTATTTTCTCTTTTCTTTTGAAATATATCCAAATAAGCAATATTTTTTATTTATTTTGTAACTTTTTTATTTATTTTTGCAACTATGCAAATTTTTATTTATTTTCTAACTTTTCCATTGACAAATATCTATTTTCATTTATTGTCTACGGGAAATATCAAAATATGCAATATTTTTATTTATTTTCTGACTTTTCCCTTGCAAAATATAAAAATATACAGTATTTTTGTTGGTTTTACTACGTTTCCATTGAACAATATCAAAATATGCTATATTTTTATATATTTTCTCACTTTCCCATAGAAAAACGTCAAAATAAGCAATATTTTTATTTATTTTCGAACTTTTCTTTTGAACTATATCCCAATATGGAATATTTTTATTTATTTTGTAAGTTTTCCATTGAAAAATATCAAAATATCCAATATTTTTATTTATTTTCTAACATTTAAATTGAAAAATATCAAAATATCCAATATTTTTATACATTTTCTGACTTTTTCATTGAAAACTATCAAAATATGCAATATTTTTATTTGTTTTCTAACTTTTCCATTGAAAAATATGAAAATATGCAAGAATTTTTTATTTCCTTCTTTTCCAAAGAAACATATGAAATTATCCAATATTTTTATGTATTTTCTCACTTTTCCATAGAAAAACATCAAAAATTGCAATATTTTTATTTATTTACGAACTTTTCTATTGAAATATATCCAAATATACAATATTTTTATTTATTTTGTAAGTTTTTCAGTGAAAAATATCAAAATATACCATATTTTTATTTATTTTCTATCTTTTTTTTTAAATATATCCAAATATGCAATATTTTGTTATTTATTTTGTAACTATGCAAATTTTTATTTATTTTCTATCTTTTCCATTGAAAAATATCTATTTTCATTTAGTGTCTAATATTTTCTTCGAAAAATATCAAAATATGCAATATTTTTATTTAACTTCGGTCTTTTCAATTGCAAAATACCAAAATATTCAGTATTTTTATTTGTTTTACTACTTTTTCATTGAACAATATCAAAATATGCAATATTTTTATATATTTTCTAAGTTTACCATAGAAAAATGTCAAAATAGGCTATATTTTTATATATTTAATAACTTTTCCATTGTAAAATATCAAAATATCCAAGATTTTTACTTATTTTCTAAATTATCCATGGAAAAATACCAAAATATGCAATATTTTCATTTATTTTTTGACTTTACCATTGAAAAATATCAAAATATCCAATATCTTCATATATTTTCTAACATTTAAATTGGAAAATATGAAAATATGAAAATATATGCAATATTTTTACTTATTTTCTAACTTTTCCATTGAAAAATATCAAAATATGCAAAATTTATTTTCTAACTTTTCGTTTTGGAAATATTTTCTAAATTTTTCCATTGAAAATTAGAAAAATATTCAATATTTTTTACTTCTTTTCTAACTTTTCTATTGTTATTATTTTCTAACATTTCCATTGAACAATATCAAAATATGCAATATTTTTGTTTCTTTTCAGACATTTCCATTGAAAAATATCAAAATATGCAATATTTTAATTTATTGTCTAACATTTCCATGAAAAAATATCAAAATATGCAATATTTTTTATTTATTTTCTGACTTTTCCATTGAAAAACTTCAAAATATGCAATATTTTTATTTATTTTCTAACTTTTCTATTTTTGGTATACTTTAAAACTTTTCCATTGAAAAATATGAAAATATGCAATATTTTTATATATTTTCAAATATTTAAATTGAAAAATATGAAAATATGCTATATTTTAATTTATTTACTATCTTTTCCATTGAAGAATATCAAAATATGTAATATTTTTATTTATTCTCTATCTTTTCCATTTTCAATATATTTTCTAACTTTTTCATTGAAAATTAGAAAAATATGTAATATTTTTTTTATTTTCTAACATTTCCATTGTAAAATATCAAAATATGCAAATTTTCATTTATTTTCTAACTTTTCCATTGAAAAACATCAAAATATGCAATATTTTCATTTAGTTTTTGACTTTACCATTGAAAAATATCAAAATATCCAATATCTTCATATATTTTGTAACATATAAATTGGAAAATATGAAAATATATGCAATATTTTTACTTATTTTCTAACTTTTCCATTGAAAAATATCAAAATATGCAAAATTTTGATTTATATTCTAACTTTTCGTTTTGGAAATATTTTCTAAATTTTTCATTGAAAATTAGAAAAATATTCAATATTTTTTACTTCTTTTCTAACTTTTCTATTGTAAAATATAAAAATATGCAATTATTGTTATTATTTTCTAACATTTCCATTGAACAATATCAAAAGATGCTTTTTTTTGTTTCTTTTCAGACATTTCCATTGAAAAATATCAAAATATGCAATATTTTTTTTGTTTCCTAACTTTTCCAATGTAAAATATCAAATATACAATATTTTCATTTATTTTCACTACTTTTCCATTGAAAAAGATCAAAATATGCAATATTATTATTTATTTTTTGACTTTTCCATTGAACAATATCTAAATTCAATATCAATTTTCATTGAAAATTACAAAAATGTGCAATATTTTTATTTATTTTCTAAGTTTTCCATTGACAATATCAAAATATGCAATATATTAATTTATTGCCTAACATTTCCTTTGAAAAATATCAACATATGCAATATTTTTATTATTTTCTAAATTTCCATTGAAAAACATATAAAATATGCAATATTTTTATTTATTTTCTAACTTTTCTATTTTCGGTATACTTTCTAACTTTTCCATTGATAAATAACAAAATATGCAATTTTTTTATTTATTTTGTACTTTTCCATTGAAAAATATCAAAATATGCAATATTATTACTTATTTTCTAAGTTTTCCATTGAAAAATATCGAAATATGTAATATATTTTTTACTTTCTAACTTTTCCACTGAAAAATATCAAAATGTCCAATATTTTTACTTCTTTTCTAACTTTTCTATTGTAAAATATAAAAATATGCAATATTTGTTATTATTTTCTAACATTTCCATTGAAAAATATCAAAATATGCAATATCTTTGTTTCTTTTCAGACTTTTCCATTGAAAAATATCAAAATATGCAATATTTTAATTTATTGTCTAACATTTCCATGAAAAAATATCAAAATATGCAATATTTTTTATTTATTTTCTGACTTTTCCATTGCCAAATATCAAAATATTCAATATATTTCTTTTGCAATATTTTTGTTTCTTTTCAGACTTTTTCATTGAAAAATATCAAAATATGCAATATTTTTATGTATTTTCTGACTTTTCCATTGAAAATTTTCAAATTATCAAATATCAAATATCAAAATTGTACGATATCAAAATATGAAAATTTTAATTATTTTCTGAATTTTCCATTGCAAAATATCAAAATATGCAATATTTTTATTTATTTTCTAACATTTCCATGGAAGAATATCAAAACATGCAAATTTTTTTATTTTCTTACTTTTCCATTGAAAAATATCAAAATATGCAATATTTTGATTTATTGTCTAACATTTCCTTTGAAAAAGATCAAAATATGCAATATTTTTATTTATTTTCTAACTTTTCCACTGAAAAATATCAAAATTTTCAACTTTTTTTTAATTTTCTAACTTTTGTATTGAAAAATTTCAAAATATGCAATATTTTTATTTATTTTTTAACTTTCCTATTTTCGGTATACTTTCTAACTTTTCCATAGAAAAATATGAAAATATGCATCATTTTTATTTATTTTCTATCTCTTCCATTAAAAAATATCAAAATATAAAATATTTTTATTTATCTTGTGATTTTCCATTGAAAAATATCTAAATATGCAATATTTTTATTTATTTTCTAAGTCTCCAATTAAAAAATATCAAAATATGCAATATTTTCTTTTATTTTCTAACATTTCTATGGAAAAATATCAAAATATGCAATATTTTTAATTATTTTTTAAAATTAGAAAAATCAACAATATCTTTATTTATTGTCTGATATTTACTTTGTTAAATTCCAAAACATGCAAATTTTTATTTATTTTCTAACTTTTTCAATGAAAAAAGTCAATATTTTTATTTATTTTCTAACTTTTCCATTGTAAAATATCAAAATATGCAATATTTGTATTTATTTTCTAACTTTTTCATTGAAAATGAGAAAAATATGGAATATTTTTATTTATTTTCTAACTTTTCTATTGTAAGATATCAAAATATGCAAATTTTTATTTATTTTCTTACTTTTCCATTGAAAAATATCAAAATATGTAATATTTTCGTTTATTTTCTGAATTTTCCATTGTAAAATATCAAAATATGCAATATTTTTACTTATTTTCTAACATTTCCATGGAAGAATATCAAAATATGCAATATTTTTATTTATTTTCTATTTTTTCCATAGAAACATATAAAAAAATGCAAATTTTTATTTATTTTCTAACTTTTCTAAAAATATCAAAATATGCACTATTTCCATTTATTGTCTAACATATGCGTAGAAAAATATCAAAATATGCAATATTTTTATTTATTTTCAGACATTTCCATTGCAAAATAACAAAATATTCATTATTTTTTTTTATTTGCTAACTTTTCCATCGAATGATATCAAAATATGCAATAATTGTATTTATTTGGTAACTTTTTCTTTGAAAATGAGAAAAATATGGAATATTTTTATTTATTTTCTAACTTTTCCATTGTAAAATATCAAAACATGCAAATTTTTTTATTTTCTTACTTTTCCATTGAAAAATATCAAAATATGCAATATTTTGATTTATTGTCTAACATTTCCTTTGAAAAAGATCAAAATATGCAATATTTTTATTTATTTTCTAACTTTTCCACTGAAAAATATCAAAATTTTCAACTTTTTTATTTATTTTGTAACTTTTGTATTGAAAAATTTCAAAATATGCAATATTTTTATTTATTTTTTAACTTTCCTATTTTCGGTATACTTTCTAACTTTTCCATAGAAAAATATGAAAATATGCATCATTTTTATTTATTTTCTAACTCTTCCAGTAAAAAATATCAAAATATGCAATATTTTTATTTATTTTCTGATTTTCCATTGAAAAATATCTAAATATGCAATATTTTTATTTATTTTCTAAGGCGCCAATTAAAAAATATCAAAATATGCAATATTTTCTTTTATTTTCTAACATTTCTATGGAAAAATATCAAAATATGCAATATTTTTATTTATTTTTGAAAATTAGAAAAATAAACAATATCTTTATTTATTGTCTGATATTTCCTTTGTTAAATTCCAAAATATGCAAATTTTTATTTATTTTCTAACTTTTTCAATGAAAAAAGTCAATATTTTTATTTATTTTCTAACTTTTCCATTGTAAAATATCAAAATATGCAATATTTGTATTTATTTTCTAACTTTTTCATTGAAAATGAGAAAAATATGGAATATTTTTATTTATTTTCTAACTTTTCTATTGTAAGATATCAAAATATGCAAATTTTGATTTATTTTCTTACTTTTCCATTGAAAAATATCAAAATATGTAATATTTTCGTTTATTTTCTGAATTTTCCATTGTAAAATATCAAAATATGCAATATTTTTACTTATTTTCTAACATTTCCATGGAAGAATATCAAAATATGCAATATTTTTATTTATTTTCTATCTTTTCCATAGAAACATATAAAAAAATGCAAATTTTATTTATTTTCTAACTTTTCTAAAAATATCAAAATATGCACTATTTCCATTTATTGTCTAACATTTCCGTAGAAAAATATCAAAATATGCAATATTTTTATTTATTTTCAGAAATTTCCATTGCAAAATAACAAAATATTCAATATTTCTTTTTATTTGCTAACTTTTCCATCGAACGATATCAAAATATGCAATATTTGTATTTATTTGGTAACTTTTTCTTTGAAAATGAGAAAAATATGCAATATTTTTATTTATATTCTAACTTTTCCATTGTAAAATATCAAAACATGCAAATTTTTTTATTTTCTTACTTTTCCATTGAAAAATATCAAAATATGCAATATTTTGATTTATTGTCTAACTTTTCCACAGAAAAATATCAAAATTTTCAACTTTTTTATTTATTTTGTAACTTTTGTATTGAAAAATTTCAAAATATGCAATATTTTTATTTATTTTTTAACTTTCCTATTTTCGGTATACTTTCTAACTTTTCCATAGAAAAATATGAAAATATGCATCATTTTTATTTATTTTCTAACTCTTCCAGTAAAAAATATCAAAATATGCAATATTTTTATTTATTTTCTGATTTTCCATTGAAAAATATCTAAATATGCAATATTTTTATTTATTTTCTAAGGCGCCAATTAAAAAATATCAAAATATGCAATATTTTCTTTTATTTTCTAACATTTCTATGGAAAAATATCAAAATATGCAATATTTTTATTTATTTTTGAAAATTAGAAAAATAAACAATATCTTTATTTATTGTCTGATATTTCCTTTGTTAAATTCCAAAATATGCAAATTTTTATTTATTTTCTAACTTTTTCAATGAAAAAAGTCAATATTTTTATTTATTTTCTAACTTTTCCATTGTAAAATATCAAAATATGCAATATTTGTATTTATTTTCTAACTTTTTCATTGAAAATGAGAAAAATATGGAATATTTTTATTTATTTTCTAACTTTTCTATTGTAAGATATCAAAATATGCAAATTTTGATTTATTTTCTTACTTTTCCATTGAAAAATATCAAAATATGTAATATTTTCGTTTATTTTCTGAATTTTCCATTGTAAAATATCAAAATATGCAATATTTTTACTTATTTTCTAACATTTCCATGGAAGAATATCAAAATATGCAATATTTTTATTTATTTTCTATCTTTTCCATAGAAACATATAAAAAAATGCAAATTTTATTTATTTTCTAACTTTTCTAAAAATATCAAAATATGCACTATTTCCATTTATTGTCTAACATTTCCGTAGAAAAATATCAAAATATGCAATATTTTTATTTATTTTCAGAAATTTCCATTGCAAAATAACAAAATATTCAATATTTCTTTTTATTTGCTAACTTTTCCATCGAACGATATCAAAATATGCAATATTTGTATTTATTTGGTAACTTTTTCTTTGAAAATGAGAAAAATATGCAATATTTTTATTTATATTCTAACTTTTCCATTGTAAAATATCAAAACATGCAAATTTTTTTATTTTCTTACTTTTCCATTGAAAAATATCAAAATATGCAATATTTTGATTTATTGTCTAACATTTCCTTTGAAAAAGATCAAAATATGCAATATTTTTATTTATTTTCTAACTTTTCCACTGAAAAATATAAAAATTTTCAACTTTTTTATTTATTTTGTAACTTTTGTATTGAAAAATTTCAAAATATGCAATATTTTTATTTATTTTTTAACTTTCCTATTTTCGGTATACTTTCTAACTTTTCCATAGAAAAATATGAAAATATGCATCATTTTTATTTATTTTCTAACTCTTCCAGTAAAAAATATCAAAATATGCAATATTTTTATTTATTTTCTAAGTCTCCAATTAAAAAATATCAAAATATGCAATATTTTCATTTATTTTCTAACATTTCTATGGAAAAATATCAAAATATGCAATATTTTTATTTATTTTTGAAAATTAGAAAAATAAACAATATCTTTATTTATTGTCTGATATTTCCTTTGTTAAATTCCAAAATATGCAAACAATTTCCAACAATTTACACAAAGTTTTATTGCAAATATTAAGTTTTACAAACTTTTGCAAAATATTGAAATTTCAATGCAAAAGCAAGCATTTCTAGCTTGTTTTTCAACGTTAAACACGGTAGTTTTAAAATTGAATGTGTTGTTTGAAATCATTAGAAAACTAATGAAATTATTGAAAATCGATATGGTATCGATCAGAAAATATTGATTTTGACAATTTCCAACAGTTTACACAAAGTTTTATTGCAAATATTAAGTTTTACAAACTTTTGCAAAATATTGAAATTTCAATGCAAAAGCAAGCATTTCTAGCTTGTTTTTCAACGTTAAACACGGTAGTTTTAAAATTGAATGTGTTGTTTGAAATCATTAGAAACCTAATGAAATTATTGAAAATTGATATGGTATCGATCAGAAAATATTGATTATGACAATTTTAATGCTTCCTCGGACGATCTGACCGGGGGATGGAGTTTCGAGTTGATGATCGATCATGAAGCCTTCATCTCCATCCCCAACTGCCTGGATGTAGAGGGCCAGAAAATGCCTATTATAGTTACAGGGCGAAAACCGGCATGCTGGAAGTGTGGAAAGATTGGTCACCTTTCCTCTTCCTGCACAGAGAAGAAGGCCTCTGATGTTCTGGCCCCTGCCCAACCAAACCCCCCTTTGGTCGAGTCCGTTCAATCCGTCACGCCTGTAGTGGGCATGCCTGCGACCGGGACCGAAGTGAAATATCCCTCGGTTGGGCATAAGTCTCAGCCCCCATTCCCCGAAAAGCCTTGCCCGCCGCTAGTGCGGTTAGGGAGAAGGGAGATGGAGAATGGCAGGTCGTAGGTAAGGCAAAAGGGAAGATCCAGGTAGCGGGACCTCGTCCTACACCAAAAACAGTAAACGGCACTAACAGCCCCACTCCCTCCACCAGTGCTAAGGGCAACTCCCCGGCCAGTACCTCAGAAAAACTAAGGGATAAAATGCTGAAATATGAACCCTCCTTCGAAAAAAAGGAAAAATTACAAATCCTGAAGGAATCTTTGAAAGCCAAGAGTCACGATAAAGTCAAAAATACAAGCACCTCTTTTTCGGCACCGTCTTCCCCTGTCATGAAAAAGCATCCCATGGCCCCTCCCCCTTGTGTTAAATCACTAAGCCAGGTCTCTTCTCATCCGACAGTTCTTAAGAAATCTCCTTCAGCCAAACCAGCCAAACCATCTTCTATCCCATCCCCTAACCCCTCCCCTATGCAAACACCTCTAAATTCCCCTCAAAAGCTAGATCATCCAAAAAGACAAAGAAGTCCTTCTTCGGATTCACCAGAGCCAGCGTTAGAAAGGAAAAAAAAATCCAAACCCATTTACTACTCAGGGGAAGACGTGTGCCGGGTCTCGAAGGACGTTGAGCAAAAGGCGTTAATACAAGCAAAAAGGAATACTAATTTAAAAGCCTTATTAAACTTCCGGAAAATAAATAACTTAGACATTGAGAATCCCCAAAACTTCCCTAAAGCCAAAAGGGTCCTCACCGTTGTTCGGTCGAGGCCTGAAGGGAAGCTAATATGGGATATGATGGCGGAAGCAAATGGAAATTTTGATGTTTACCCACCAATGGCCTGTTTCGACGATGAAACTGTGAAAGATTCACAACAATATTGTTCAGGGAGGTTCCCAGTTTTTGTTCACCCCTCCCTGTATAGAGCGTTAAAATTAACCTTCCCCTTGGACATTGGCGGCCTGTCTCCTGATGATACCATCAAGAGTGAGATGGGTACTGGCTCAATGGGAGAGGCCGTCGGTGTCCTAACCCCGGCCATGTTCAATGCAGGAGAGCAACCCTAATCGGTTTAATCATGGCTCTCTGGTTAGCAAGTGTGAATGCCCGAGGCCTGAGGTCGGAGTCTCGCAGGGCGAGGCTCTCTCGTGACCTTCAGCGTCTCGGGGTGAATATATGTTGTGTTCAAGAGACCCGTTTTTCTTCTCGTGACTATGAAGGCATTCTGTCTAGGGGGTTTTCCTTCTATTCAGCTTGTTTTGATGGACGCTCGAGGGGTGTCTCTTGGCTGGTGAGCAAGTCTTTGAAGGCTGTGTGTGTTCTTGTCTTCGCGGATCCGGTGGGCAGACTTTGCGTGCTGGATGTTACCATAAAGGATAAGGCTCTTCGTCTCATTGGGGTTTATGCGCCCAACGTCCATTCTGAGCAGCCTGCTTTGTTTCGGCAGATCGAGCCGTTTCTGACGCCATCGCGGCGGGTAGTTTTAGTGGGTGATTGGAATGCCATCCTTGATCCCGATATAGATCGTATAGGGCCAAATTTGGGTACTAACAACAGAGGCGTTAAACATTTTCGGGACTTTATCGATGGGTTTGATCTTGTCGATAAGTACCGGAATGAACACCCCCGGGAGGTAGTGTGGACTTGGTCAAATAGTGGCGGCTTGGCTAGTTATCTAGACCGAGTCTTAGTTAAGAGAGTCGATGTAGGGCTCTTAGGGTGTCCAAGTTTCCATGAGATAGTTTATACGGATCATAGGCTTGTCCGGGTCCGTGTAAACTTAGATAAGCCTAAGGTTAGGATGGCTGGCTACTGGAAATTAAACTCATCATTATTTGGTGAGCAAGATTTCCGGGACCAGCTACTACTAATGATTCAAAGGGAACTGACGGGTGCGGTTGTGGGAAATGCCTGGTGGGACAAATTAAAATCCAAAATTCGAACGTTTGCTGCTGATTATAGTCGTCGGCTCAATCTAGATAGATTAGCGGCGCAAACGGCTTTAGAGCAAAAGGTCGATCTGGCGGTGAAATCCCGTGATAGTGGGGACATAGCTTTAGCTAAGGCAGAGTTGGCCTCCTTGCTTATCAAGAAGGATCAAGCTCTGGTAGTTAGGGCTAGGCTAAAAAGAATGTCCTCTGAGGCAACGAATATGGCCGCGGAATTGCGGTCAGAGGAAGCTCGGAATGCATCTCATCGGCATATCGCATGCGTCACATTGCCGGACAGGCGGACCGTGACAACAAACGAGGGCATATGCGAGGCTTTTCGTGACTATTTTCAGGATCTTTTCACCAGGGAGCCCGGTCTGAGCTCTGCTCAGTTCGACGCCTATTTAGCCGACTTTCCCTGCCTTGAGGCAGCTGAAGCGGCTAGGTGCGAGGGTCCCATTTCAGAGTCGGAAATCTGGGATGCGTTGAAACAGGTTGATCTGGACAAATCTCCGGGACTGGATGGTCTTCCGTACGAAGTGTACTTGAGGCAGTCGCCCGTTTTTGTTCCTCTGCTGGCACTGATTTTCGGCAACTGGATGAAGCAGGGGTCTATACCCCAACGCTTCACCAGGGGCGTGATCAAGTTGTTACGCAAGAATAAAAACGGAGGGGATGGGTTAGATAACTTTCGCCCTTTAACTATGTTAAACACAGAGTTAAAGATTTTGGCTAAGATCTTGGCCAACCGTTTGCAGGTTGTCCTGTCTAGTCTGATTGGCCCGGAACAGACTTGTGCTGTGAAGGGTAGGACTATTCAGGACAACCTTCATATGGTTCGCCTGATCATCGAGCAAGTCGACAGTGAAGCCGCGCTGATCAATTTAGATCAGTCCAAGGCCTTCGATAGGGTTGACCATCGGTTTCTGGAGGATGTTCTTTCGGCTGCTGGTTTCGGGCCGTACTTTCGCTCCTGGAACCGACTTCTGTATGCGACTCCCGGTGCGCTGGTGGAGGTGAATGGAGTACGATCGGAGCCTTTCGTATTGTCTCGCTCCATTCGTCAAGGTTGTCCGCTTTCGCCCTTGCTTTACGTTCTTGCGTTGGAACCTTTCCTTCGCAAGTTAAAGGCGAATCCGGTCCTACGCGGAATTGCTCTGCCCGGTGCTACCACATCGGCCAAGTATTCCGCCTATGCTGACGACGTTTCGGCTCATGTGTCGAGCAGAGCCGAGATTAACGAAGTCAGCAAGGAAATCAGTTGTTATGAGATGGTGACAGGGGCCAAGATCAACCGCGATAAGTCTGTTGGCTTGCGGTTGGGTGCGTGGAAGGGAGTTTCTCTTCCCGGACCTTTCCACTGGACGGATGGACCGGTCAAGATTCTCGGCGTCTGGTTCGGTCCTGATCTCCAGTTGGAAATGAATTGGTCGGAGGTGCAAGGGAAGGCCGAGATCGCAATTAATTTGTGGTCTCGGAGGAATCTTTCCTTAAAGGGGAAGGCGGAGGTGTGTGTTTCACACATCTACCCAATTCTCCTTTACCGACTCTCTGTACTTCCACTTCCGTGTGACACTTTGCTGGCGTTAGTGAGGTTCCTGTTCTCTTTCTTGTGGAGAGGCAGGGCCGCCAGAGTCACTCGGGAGATCTGTTGCCTTCATCCTTCTGAGGGCGGTCTGGGCATGCCAAGCATTGAGATTCGTCAACATATGCTTCGCATTGGCTTTCTGGATCGAATGTGTCGCGATCCGGATGGGGAGGGCGCCTTCTGGAAGGAAGACGTCCGTAAGAATTTCCCATCCCTAAGAAGTGTGCACTCGTGCGAGGGGGAGGCCCGCCGTTTACCCCGAGCCGAATGCTCCTTCTATCGCGAATGTCGTATTGCTCTGAAGCGACTCTTACGGGCGTCGGATGGCCTCTCCAACGTCCAGGCGTTGTCTCGTAGGGCATTATATCAAGTTTTAGTCAGGGGGTCCGTTCATGATGAGCTGATAGGCAGACTCGGTCTTACGAAGCAGGTGGCTCGCTCAATATGGCCTTGGGCGCCCGGGTTGAAATGTCTCAATAACGATGAGGCATCACTCACCTGGTTGGTGATTCGTGGGGCCCTCTGGGTCGCCAAAAGACTCTGTTCAGCTGGCCTGGAGAATTCTTCAAACTGCCGACGCTGTACTGGGGAAGTCGAGACCCTGTGTCACGCCTTCTTTCAGTGCAGCCTGGTAGTGCCGTTGATCAAGTTTGTTGAAGGCCTCATGGTCCGCATGCTGCGGGGAAAGTTCTTTGTCCTTGAAGCCTCTTCTGTTTGTAGCAATGTGGCACCGCCGCTGACGAAGGCTGAACTATATGTGTTCCACTGCTTGCTAGGTGTTTTGAGAGTCGTGATATGGACGACGCGTCAGAAGGGATTCTATGGAGGCGAGAAGTTTACCTCTTCCCAACTGATCTTGTACTTTAAGCATCAGCTTAGAGTCAAGATTAGGACGGAAAGGCAGCGGCTCCCTTCATCAGAATTCAGCAAAAGGTGGGTGCATCTTGCGCGCATGTGTCGTGTGAAAGGAGCTGACCTTGAGTGGCACTTTGATGCCGGTTAGGCATTAGGATATTGTTCTTCCTGGGTTGAACTAGGGCAACCCATCCCAAAAACTAGGCTAGTTTAGGTTTTTCTTTTTTTAATGTTTTAGTTTCCTTTCCCAGTTAACTTAGCTAGGGTATGTATGCTCATTGGCCCCTTTTATTTCTGCCCCTATTTTCTTTAAGTTTAATTCCCCTCCCCTCCCTCGTTAGGTGGTTAGTGATGTCAGTTCGCAGGTAGGATGTGGGGCGTCTTTCGTTTCGCGTGAGTGTTTTTCGTATTTGTTGTTGTGTTTGAATGAGTGCGTGTCAGTGTGTGTGCTTGGGATGGATAAATGTTCTATAATATTCTAGCCCCGCATTGATTTCGTCCAGTGAACTGGTATTTCTGCCACATATAGTTATTGTGGGGGTTTTTAATTACTAATAATATTTTCTTTAGTTTCTTGTAAATATTTTGTGTTCATTTGTATATATTCATTGGGGTTAATTTTTTAGAATTGTTATTCCCCTCCCCCCACAGACATTGAATTGTACATATGGGGACTAGTTAGTATTTTCATAGAGACAGTGAGGTATTATGGTGGTTGAAGTAAGAACGGTTCGTATGAATGTGGTGTTTTGGTGTAAGGAATATTGTTTGTATGATTGGGTCAATGTTTGCGGCTAGCTAAGTTATACTTAAGACAAGATGAAGACCGTCCTTTTTCCCCATCCCCCTTTTGGCCTTGTGCCACATTTCTGTACATTATTACAGAATAAATATTGTTAAAGACGGTACTTTGAAAATTGAATGTGTTGTTTGAAATCATTAGAAAACTAATGAAATTATTGAAAATCGATATGTTATCGATCAGAAAATATTGATTTTGACAATTTCCAACAGTTTACACAAAGTTTCATTGCAAATATTAAGTTTTACAAACTTTTGAAAAATATTGAAATTTCAACGCAAAAGCAAGCATTTCTAGCTTGTTTTTCAACGTTAAACACGGTAATTTGAAAATTGAATGTGTTGTTTGAAATCATTAGAAAACTAATGAAATTATTGAAAATCGATATAGTATCGATCAGAAAATATTGATTTTGACAATTTCCAACAGTTTACACAAAGTTTCATTCCAAATATTAAGTTTTACAAACTTTTGAAAAATATTGAAATTTCAACGCAAAAGCAAGCATTTTTAGCTAGTTTTTCAACGTTAAACACGGTAGTTTGAAAATTGAATGTGTTGTTTGAAATCATTAGAAAACTAATGAAATTATTGAAAATCGATATGGTATCGATCAGAAAATATTGATTTTGACAATTTCCAACAGTTTACACAAAGTTTTATTGCAAATATTAAGTTTTATAAACGTTTGAAAAATATTGAAATTTCAATGCAAAAGCAAGCATTTCTAGCTAGTTTTTCAACGTTAAACACAGTAGTTTGAAAATTGAATGTGTTGTTTGAAATCATTAGAAAACTAATGAAATTATTGAAAATCGATATGTTATCGATCAGAAAATATTGATTTTGAAAATTTCCAACAGTTTACACAAAGTTTTATTGCAAATATTAAGTTTTACAAACTTTTGAAAAATATTGAAATTTCAATGCAAAAGCAAGCATTTCTAGCTAGTTTTTCAACGTTAAACACAGTAGTTTGAAAATTGAATGTGTTGTTTGAAATCATTAGAAAACTAATGAAATTATTGAAAATCGATATGTTATCGATCAGAAAATATTGATTTTGACAATTTCCAACAGTTTACACAAAGTTTCATTGCAAATATTAAGTTTTACAAACTTTTGAAAAATATTGAAATTTCAACGCAAAAGCAAGCATTTCTAGCTAGTTTTTCAACGTTAAACACGGTAGTTTGAAAATTGAATGTGTTGTTTGAAATCATTAGAAAACTAATGAAATTATTGAAAATCGATATGTTATCGATCAGAAAATATTGATTTTGACAATTTCCAACAGTTTACACAAAGTTTCATTGCAAATATTAAGTTTTACAAACTTTTGAAAAATATAGAAATTTCAACGCAAAAGCAAGCATTTCTAGCTAGTTTTTCAACGTTAAACACGGTAGTTTGAAAATTGAATGTGTTGTTTGAAATCATTAGAAATCAAATGAAATTATTGAAAATCGATATGTTATCGATCAGAAAATATTGATTTTGACAATTTCCAACAGTTTACACAAAGTTTTATTGCAAATATTAAGTTTTACAAACTTTTGAAAAATATTGAAATTTCAACGCAAAAGCAAGCATTTCTAGCTAGTTTTTCAACGTTAAACACGGTAGTTTGAAAATTGAATGTGTTGTTTGAAATCATTAGAAAACTAATGAAATTATTGAAAATCGATATGTTATCGATCAGAAAATATTGATTTTGACAATTTCCAACAGTTTACACAAAGTTTTATGGAAAATATTAAGTTTTACAAACTTTTGAAAAATATGGAAATTTCAATGCAAAAGCAAGCATTTCTAGCTAGTTTTTCAACGTTAAACACGGTACTTTGAAAATTGAATGTGTTGTTTGAAATCATTAGAAAACTAATGAAATTATTGAAAATCGATCAGAAAATATTGATTTTGACAATTTCCAACAGTTTACACAAAGTTTCATTGCAAATATTAAGTTTTACAAACATTTGAAAAATATTGAAATTTCAACGCAAAAGCAAGCATTTCTAGCTAGTTTTTCAACGTTAAACACGGTAGTTTGAAAATTGAATGTGTTGTTTGAAATCATTAGAAAACTAATGAAATTATTGAAAATCGATATTGTATCGATCAGAAAATATTGATTTTGACAATTTCCAACAGTTTACACAAAGTTTTATTGCAAATATTAAGTTTTACAAACTTTTGCAAAATATTGAAATTTCAACGCAAAAGCAAGCATTTCTAGCTAGTTTTTCAACCGTTAAACACGGTAGTTTGAAAATTGAATGTGTTCTTTGAAATCATTAGAAAACTAATGAAATTATTGAAAATCGATATTGTATCGATCAGAAAATATTGATTTTGACAATTTCCAACAGTTTACACAAAGTTTTATTGCAAATATTAAGTTTTACCAACTTTTGCAAAATATTGAAATTTCAACGCAAAAGCAAGCATTTCTAGCAAGTTTTTCAACGTTAAACACGGTAGTTTGAAAATTGAATGTGTTGTTTGAAATCATTAGAAAACTCATGAAATTATTGAAAATCGATATAGTATCGATCAGAAAATATTGATTTTGACAATTTCCAACAGTTTACACAAAGTTTTATGGAAAATATTAAGTTTTACAAACTTTTGAAAAATATGGAAATTTCAATGCAAAAGCAAGCATTTCTAGCTAGTTTTTCAACGTTAAACACGGTACTTTGAAAATTGAATGTGTTGTTTGAAATCATTAGAAAACTAATGAAATTATTGAAAATCGATCAGAAAATATTGATTTTGACAATTTCCAACAGTTTACACAAAGTTTCATTGCAAATATTAAGTTTTACAAACATTTGAAAAATATTGAAATTTCAACGCAAAAGCAAGCATTTCTAGCTAGTTTTTCAACGTTAAACACGGTAGTTTGAAAATTGAATGTGTTGTTTGAAATCATTAGAAAACTAATGAAATTATTGAAAATCGATATTGTATCGATCAGAAAATATTGATTTTGACAATTTCCAACAGTTTACACAAAGTTTTATTGCAAATATTAAGTTTTACAAACTTTTGCAAAATATTGAAATTTCAACGCAAAAGCAAGCATTTCTAGCTAGTTTTTCAACCGTTAAACACGGTAGTTTGAAAATTGAATGTGTTCTTTGAAATCATTAGAAAACTAATGAAATTATTGAAAATCGATATTGTATCGATCAGAAAATATTGATTTTGACAATTTCCAACAGTTTACACAAAGTTTTATTGCAAATATTAAGTTTTACCAACTTTTGCAAAATATTGAAATTTCAACGCAAAAGCAAGCATTTCTAGCAAGTTTTTCAACGTTAAACACGGTAGTTTGAAAATTGAATGTGTTGTTTGAAATCATTAGAAAACTCATGAAATTATTGAAAATCGATATAGTATCGATCAGAAAATATTGATTTTGACAATTTCCAACAGTTTACACAAAGTTTTATGGAAAATATTAAGTTTTACAAACTTTTGAAAAATATGGAAATTTCAATGCAAAAGCAAGCATTTCTAGCTAGTTTTTCAACGTTAAACACGGTACTTTGAAAATTGAATGTGTTGTTTGAAATCATTAGAAAACTAATGAAATTATTGAAAATCGATCAGAAAATATTGATTTTGACAATTTCCAACAGTTTACACAAAGTTTCATTGCAAATATTAAGTTTTACAAACATTTGAAAAATATTGAAATTTCAACGCAAAAGCAAGCATTTCTAGCTAGTTTTTCAACGTTAAACACGGTAGTTTGAAAATTGAATGTGTTGTTTGAAATCATTAGAAAACTAATGAAATTATTGAAAATCGATATTGTATCGATCAGAAAATATTGATTTTGACAATTTCCAACAGTTTACACAAAGTTTTATTGCAAATATTAAGTTTTACACACTTTTGAAAAATATTGAAATTTCAACGCAAAAGCAAGCATTTCTAGCTAGTTTTTCAACCGTTAAACACGGTAGTTTGAAAATTGAATGTGTTCTTTGAAATCATTAGAAAACTAATGAAATTATTGAAAATCGATATTGTATCGATCAGAAAATATTGATTTTGACAATTTCCAACAGTTTACACAAAGTTTTATTGCAAATATTATGTTTTACCAACTTTTGCAAAATATTGAAATTTCAACGCAAAAGCAAGCATTTCTAGCAAGTTTTTCAACGTTAAACACGGTAGTTTGAAAATTGAATGTGTTGTTTGAAATCATTAGAAAACTCATGAAATTATTGAAAATCGATATAGTATCGATCAGAAAATATTGATTTTGACAATTTCCAACAGTTTACACAAAGTTTTATTGAAAATATTAAGTTTTACAAACTTTTGAAAAATATGGAAATTTCAATGCAAAAGCAAGCATTTCTAGCTAGTTTTCAACGTTAAACACGGTACTTTGAAAATTGAATGTGTTGTTCGAAGTCATTAGAAAACTAATGAAATTATTGAAAATCGATCAGAAAATATTGATTTTGACAATTTCCAACAGTTTACACAAAGTTTCATTGCAAATATTAAGTTTTACAAACTTTTGAAAAATATTGAAATTTCAACGCAAAAGCAAGCATTTCTAGCTAGTTTTTCAACGTTAAACACGGTAGTTTGAAAATTGAATGTGTTGTTTGAAATCATTAGAAAACTAATGAAATTATTGAGAATCGATATTGTATCGATCAGAAAATATTGATTTTGACAATTTCCAACAGTTTACACAAAGTTTTATTGCAAATATTAAGTTTTACAAACGTTTGAAAAATATTGAAATTTCAATGCAAAAGCAAGCATTTCTAGCTAGTTTTTCAACGTTAAACACAATAGTTTGAAAATTGAATGTGTTGTTTGAAATCATTAGAAAACTAATGAAATTATTGAAAATCGATATGTTATCGATCAGAAAATATTGATTTTTACAATTTCCAACAGTTTACACAAAGTTTTATTGCAAATATTAAGTTTTACAAACATTTGAAAAATATTGAAATTTCAACGCAAAAGCAAGCATTTCTAGCTAGTTTTTCAACGTTAAACACGGTAGTTTGAAAATTGAATGTGTTGTTTGAAATCATTAGAAAACTAATGAAATTATTGAAAATCGATATTGTATCGATCAGAAAATATTGATTTTGACAATTTCCAACAGTTTACACAAAGTTTTATTGCAAATATTAAGTTTTACACACTTTTGAAAAATATTGAAATTTCAACGCAAAAGCAAGCATTTCTAGCTAGTTTTTCAACCGTTAAACACGGTAGTTTGAAAATTGAATGTGTTCTTTGAAATCATTAGAAAACTAATGAAATTATTGAAAATCGATATTGTATCGATCAGAAAATATTGATTTTGACAATTTCCAACAGTTTACACAAAGTTTTATTGCAAATATTATGTTTTACCAACTTTTGCAAAATATTGAAATTTCAACGCAAAAGCAAGCATTTCTAGCAAGTTTTTCAACGTTAAACACGGTAGTTTGAAAATTGAATGTGTTGTTTGAAATCATTAGAAAACTCATGAAATTATTGAAAATCGATATAGTATCGATCAGAAAATATTGATTTTGACAATTTCCAACAGTTTACACAAAGTTTTATTGAAAATATTAAGTTTTACAAACTTTTGAAAAATATGGAAATTTCAATGCAAAAGCAAGCATTTCTAGCTAGTTTTCAACGTTAAACACGGTACTTTGAAAATTGAATGTGTTGTTCGAAGTCATTAGAAAACTAATGAAATTATTGAAAATCGATCAGAAAATATTGATTTTGACAATTTCCAACAGTTTACACAAAGTTTCATTGCAAATATTAAGTTTTACAAACTTTTGAAAAATATTGAAATTTCAACGCAAAAGCAAGCATTTCTAGCTAGTTTTTCAACGTTAAACACGGTAGTTTGAAAATTGAATGTGTTGTTTGAAATCATTAGAAAACTAATGAAATTATTGAGAATCGATATTGTATCGATCAGAAAATATTGATTTTGACAATTTCCAACAGTTTACACAAAGTTTTATTGCAAATATTAAGTTTTACAAACGTTTGAAAAATATTGAAATTTCAATGCAAAAGCAAGCATTTCTAGCTAGTTTTTCAACGTTAAACACAATAGTTTGAAAATTGAATGTGTTGTTTGAAATCATTAGAAAACTAATGAAATTATTGAAAATCGATATGTTATCGATCAGAAAATATTGATTTTTACAATTTCCAACAGTTTACACAAAGTTTTATTGCAAATATTAAGTTTTACAAACTTTTGCAAAATATTGAAATTTCAACGCAAAAGCAAGCATTTCTAGCTAGTTTTTCAACGTTAAACACGGTAGTTTGAAAATTGAATGTGTTGTTTGAAATCATTAGAAAACTAATGAAATTATTGAAAATCGATATAGTATCGATCAGAAAATATTGATTTTGACAATTTCCAACAGTTTACACAAAGTTTTATTGCAAATATTAAGTTTTACAAACTTTTGCAAAATATTGAAATTTCAATGCAAAAGCAAGCATTTCTAGCTAGTTTTTCAACGTTAAACACAGTAGTTTCAAAATTGAATGTGTTGTTTGAAATCATTAGAAAACTAATGAAATTATTGAAAATCGATATGTTATCGATCAGAAAATATTGATTTTGACAATTTCCAACAGTTTACAGAAAGTTTCATTGCAAATATTAAGTTTACAAACGTTTGAAAAATATTGAAATTTCAATGCAAAAGCAAGCATTTCTAGCTAGTTTTTCAACGTTAAAGACAGTACTTTGAAAATTGTATGTGTTGTTTGAAATCATTACAAAACTAATGAAATTATTGAAGATCGATATGGTATCGATCAGAAAATATTGATTTTGACAATTTCCAACAGTTTACACAAAGTTTTATTGCAAATATTAAGTTTTACAAACTTTTGAAAAATATTGAAATTTCAACGCAAAAGCAAGCATTTCTAGCTAGTTTTTCAACCGTTAAACACGGTAGTTTGAAAATTGAATGTGTTCTTTGAAATCATTAGAAAAGTAATGAAATTATTGAAAATCGATATTGTATCGATCAGAAAATATTGATTTTGACAATTTCCAACAGTTTACACAAAGTTTTATTGCAAATATTAAGTTTTACCAACTTTTGCAAAATATTGAAATTTCAACGCAAAAGCAAGCATTTCTAGCAAGTTTTTCAACGTTAAACACGGTAGTTTGAAAATTGAATGTGTTGTTTGAAATCATTAGAAAACTCATGAAATTATTGAAAATCGATATAGTATCGATCAGAAAATATTGATTTTGACAATTTCCAACAGTTTACACAAAGTTTTATTGAAAATATTAAGTTTTACAAACTTTTGAAAAATATGGAAATTTCAATGCAAAAGCAAGCATTTCTAGCTAGTTTTTCAACGTTAAACACGGTACTTTGAAAATTGAATGTGTTGTTTGAAATCATTAGAAAACTAATGAAATTATTGAAAATCGATCAGAAAATATTGATTTTGACAATTTCCAACAGTTTACACAAAGTTTCATTGCAAATATTAAGTTTTACAAACTTTTGAAAAATATTGAAATTTCAACGCAAAAGCAAGCATTTCTAGCTAGTTTTTCAACGTTAAACACGGTAGTTTGAAAATTGAATGTGTTGTTTGAAATCATTAGAAAACTAATGAAATTATTGAAAATCGATATTGTATCGATCAGAAAATATTGATTTTGACAATTTCCAACAGTTTACACAAAGTTTTATTGCAAATATTAAGTTTTACAAACGTTTGAAAAATATTGAAATTTCAATGCAAAAGCAAGCATTTCTAGCTAGTTTTTCAACGTTAAACACAATAGTTTGAAAATTGAATGTGTTTTTTTGAAATCATTAGAAAACTAATGAAATTATTGAAAATCGATATGTTATCGATCAGAAAATATTGATTTTGACAATTTCCAACAGTTTACACAAAGTTTTATTGCAAATATTAAGTTTTACAAACTTTTGAAAAATATTGAAAATTCAACGCAAAAGCAAGCATTTCTAGCTAGTTTTTCAACCGTTAAACACGGTAGTTTGAAAATTGAATGTGTTGTTTGAAATCATTAGAAAACTAATGAAATTATTGAAAATCGATATGGTATCGATCAGAAAATATTGATTTTGACAATTTCCAACAGTTTACACAAAGTTTTATTGCAAATATTAAGTTTTACAAACTTTTGAAAAATATTGAAATTTCAACGCAAAAGCAAGCATTTCTAGTTAGTTTTTCAACGTTAAACACGGTAGTTTGAAAATTGAATGTGTTGTTTGAAATCATTACAAAACTAATGAAATTATTGAAAATCGATATGGTATCGATCAGAAAATATTGATTTTGACAATTTCCAACAGTTTACACAAAGTTTTATTGCAAATATTAAGTTTTACAAACTTTTGAAAAATATTGAAATTTCAACGCAAAAGCAAGCATTTCTAGCTAGTTTTTCAACCGGTAAACACGGTAGTTTGAAAATTGAATGTGTTCTTTGAAATCATTAGAAAACTAATGAAATTATTGAAAATCGATATTGTATCGATCAGAAAATATTGATTTTGACAATTTCCAACAGTTTACACAAAGTTTTATTGCAAATATTAAGTTTTACGAACTTTTGCAAAATATTGAAATTTCAACGCAAAAGCAAGCATTTCTAGCAAGTTTTTCAACGTTAAACACGGTAGTTTGAAAATTGAATGTGTTGTTTGAAATCATTAGAAAACTCATGAAATTATTGAAAATCGATATAGTATCGATCAGAAAATATTGATTTTGACAATTTCCAACAGTTTACACAAAGTTTTATTGAAAATATTAAGTTTTACAAACTTTTGAAAAATATGGAAATTTCAATGCAAAAGCAAGCATTTCTAGCTAGTTTTTCAACGTTAAACACGGTACTTTGAAAATTGAATGTGTTGTTTGAAATCATTAGATAACTAATGAAATTATTGAAAATCGATCAGAAAATATTGATTTTGACAATTTCCAACAGTTTACAGAAAGTTTCATTGCAAATATTAAGTTTTACAAACTTTTGAAAAATATTGAAATTTCAACGCAAAAGCAAGCATTTCTAGCTAGTTTTTCAACGTTAAACACGGTAGTTTGAAAATTGAATGTGTTGTTTGAAATCATTACAAAACTAATGAAATTATTGAAAATCGATATGGTATCGATCAGAAAATATTGATTTTGACAATTTCCAACAGTTTACACAAAGTTTTATTGCAAATATTAAGTTTTACAAACTTTTGAAAAATATTGAAATTTCAACGCAAAAGCAAGCATTTCTAGCTAGTTTTTCAACCGTTAAACACGGTAGTTTGAAAATTGAATGTGTTGTTTGAAATCATTAGAAAACTAAAGAAATTATTGAAAATCGATATGGTATCGATCAGAAAATATTGATTTTGACAATTTCCAACAGTTTACACAAAGTTTTATTGCAAATATTAAGTTTTACAAACTTTTGAAAAATATTGAAATTTCAACGCAAAAGCAAGCATTTCTAGCTAGTTTTTCAACGTTAAACCCGTTAGATTGAAAATTGAATGTGTTGTTTGAAATCA